>JAFEMH010003642.1:0-254079 GCA_022495995.1 Adenophora triphylla var. japonica | reverse complement strand
AGTAATAATAATAAACACTATTATTATTATTACTTCATAAATACTACAATGAACAAGAGTGCTTATCGTGCACAAAATTATAATGCTACCACACTAGATAATAGCCCACAAGAGAAAGGCTTCTATTTATCCACACACTACTGGGTCCTGGACTTTCACCTTTGGTCTGTCCGGACTCTCACTCTAAATGGTTACACACATTCGGGGGGAAAAAAAAACCCATCTCCTATTTATACTCCTACTAAGTCTGCGTGAAGAGAGAAACTCAATTTCTCTAGATCATTCCGTGCAAGTCGGTTGCCTCATGCCACGAATCCAGGAAGCTGTTCTTCTCTTTTCTCCAATGGCGGTGGTCTTCAATTTGGGACTTCTTGAAAACTCCTCAAGGTATGTAGAGATCTCTAGAGAACCCTAGTAATTTCTAGAAGAACCCTAGTGATTTCTTGGAGAGAGGAAGAGTTAGTGTTGTTCTTTAACAAGTAACAATGTTTGACAAAGTTGAATCCCAAGGAAACACAAACCCCTCTTACATGAGGATATATTTAACATTGAAAATCCATGTCTTAACTTATACACATCTTTTTTGATTTTTTTTTTTTTTTGCAAACCCCGGTACGCCAAGCGCTCCCCGCCTTGCGGGGTTGGGAGAGGAAACCGTTTGCGAGAGCCTTCCCCTGACAATTGCCAAGAGGCTGTTCGCCACGGTTCGAACCCGTGACCTTTTTTGATCATTGAATTAAAATAAGAAGTATAAGAAAAGGAAAAAAAATAAAGATGAATAGACAAATTCCTTATCACAGTCTTCAAACTTTTACAAATCTTTCCAATAAACTGATCACATTATTTAGAGGAAAAATATATGTGAAGAAAAACTTTTTAATAGGTAAGCAGTTAATTATTGTTCATTCAGCATTCTAAGTTTAACCATCCTGATTGGAAGAATGAAACGCTACGGTGAAAGCATAGCAATTCCTATTTAAAACTCAATCTATGAATAGCATCAATAAGAATATACGATAATCTTCTATACAATTTTTTGCCAAATAGCTCTAGCTCAAGTGATATCCGATGTCCCAAGACTGTATTTTCCTCTGCAGTCTATGTCTCTTATTCTTTGAATTAAAGATGGAGAAATACCAGTCTAGTTGATTCTTTGGAGTTAGAAGGATAACTTGGAGAGATCGAAGTGGGGAATATGCACAATTTGGTGATCAGTAGTTAGGAGTCTCTAAGCTTGATGATGGAACTATGAAAACTGCTTTGAATGTGGAGCATGTTTCAAGTGCAACTACAAATGTTACTAGTCTTTAGGCATATAAGTTCAGTTGTTGTCGTAGGACTGGACTTTATCAAAAAAAGGGCCTAAATTAAGATAACTTGGGTTGGAAAACTCAATTAACTGAAAATGATATATAGTTATGCAGAAGAAGTCATGTGGAAGTGCCACCAAAGATGCATAGAGACCATCTTTGATATGAATCAAAGTGTCATGTTTTCCTCCTCCGAGATCACACCATCCTTAACCACTGCAATCACATCCGCTCCCTTTATAGTGGACAGCCGATGAGCCACCATCACTGTTGTCCTGTTGACCATTACCCTGTCCAATGAATCTTGAACCACCCTTTCAGACTCTGCATCTAGTGCACTTGTTGCCTCATCTAGTAATAGTATCTTCGGACTCTTCACCATGGCTCCTCACAATGGCCACTCTCTGCTTCTGCCCACCAGAGAGTTGCACGCCCCTCTCTCCAACTATTGTATCATACCTCTACACAATATGAAGCATTTCATTTTAGCAGCTATTCCAAGCAAAAATAATAAAATAATATTTTTTATAATAATAATAATAATAATAATAATAATAATAATAAACAAAAAAAAAATACAGTGCATGATTTATGGAGCCACAAAATGATGCAAGAAAAACTAACATGTTGCAAACTGCTAATGAAGTGGTGGGCATTTGCCAAATCTGAGGCAGCTAATATTTCTGCCTCAGTTGCATCTCCGTCCTTCCCATATGCTATGTTGGCTCGGATGGTGTCATTAAACAAGATTGGTTCTTGGTCCACAAGAACCATTTGTTGCCTCAGCCATTTCAGTTGGAATTCTGAATATCAATCCCATCCAGCATAATATGACCAGAAATAGGGTCGTAAATCTCTGTAATAATGAGATCACTGTTGACTTCCCACTTCCACTTTCTCCAACCAATGCCACTATCTGAGACATTAATACATTATACCAACTCCAGTTTAGCATATACTCCCTCCGTGCCATAATAATATCACACTTCCCTTTTAGTCCGTCCCAAAATAAATGTCGCGTTTCCAAATATGGAAAGAGTCTTAGAGCAATTTTAGCATTGTACAAGCAAGCACAAACAAGTAAAGCACATTCCTTGAAAGCGTTGATTAGTCAAATGTGGCATCTATTATGGGACGGAGGGAGTAAATACTACTATATAAAAGGCATATGGGAAAATGGAAAGATGACATGGACACGGGTTTCTCTTACCTTGCTACTATGAATGGTCATGGAGAGATCTCTGAAGATTTGAACATCAGGTCTGGTAGGGTATTTGAATGGTGGGGTTCAATTTCCCCCTTAACATTGTCTAAAGTCATTCCAGACTCATCACTAGGGTCTATCTTGGACTCTCGATCTAGAATAGCAAATATAGAAACAGCTGCATCCTTGGCTTTGTTAGAATCTAAAGTGAATGAGCTTGATTGAGAGACTGCTAAGGCTGTCAGTGTCAGGGCAAAGAAAACCTGCCAGAAATGATTCATAGTAATTACTAGATCACCATTCTGAGTTATTTGTGGTAATTTGAATCTTTTTTACTGTGGAGGAATTACTTACACGAAAAACATCAGAAAATGTAGTTTTTCCATCCTCAACAAGCTGGGCTCCTGCATAAAAGCTTGCTGCATAGACACAAAACAGTAAAGCAGAAGATACCCCAAAACCAACTCCACTAACCAAGCCTTGCCTTATTCCCTTCTTCATGGGACCCTCACACTTCTTTCTGTATAGTTCCATTACTTTCGCCTCCGCACAAAAAGAAGCAACAGTTCTTATACTTCCCACTGCATCTGTAACAACTTGGCTTGCTGTCTCGTACTTAATCTGCAAAAGTTTCACATTAGACTTAGGATCATAAATCATGACATCAGAGTTCAGAGCTCCTAGTTAAGTGTTCAGTGTTCAGATTTCAGATTTTAGATTTCAGACTTCAGATGTAAGAGTTCAAAGCTCAGCGACATACCTTTGCATCAGCAATGAATCCTGTCATGAACTTGAGTTGAACAAATCCATTGGCAGCTATGAGAGGAATCATGGCAAGGATTATAAGAGCCAATTACCAACTTGCTGTAAAAGCAATGCCTAAACCAGCAGCAGCTGAGACGAAATCTTGAACAAGCTGAGCAAGTGCATCTCCCACTAGAGCACGTACACTAGCTGCATCTGCAGAGAGCTTTCCACCAATTGATCCACTCGAGTGCTCATCCTCATCAAACCACCCTACCTCCATGTGAATTACCTTCTCAAAGCACATTGATCGTATCCATCTTATTAGCTGAAATCCAGTCACAGTGAAAAGTATGTCTGTGGTAGACAAGCTAAAAAGGATACCACTCCAAGCATGACTAACATTAGTGCCCAAAATCTAGAATCCTGTCTTAACTCACTTGGAGGCTCGTAAAATGTTCTGATTATCATACAAATTAGTACACCAAATACAGGAAGTATTGCACCATTGATTGTAGCAGCTATGACTCCCAGAATCAACACTGCTATCTCAGGCTTATTTAGATAGGCAAGACAGAGAATTGGGACTTTTCTTATTATTCTCTAAAGTATTTTTGGGTGGGAAAACAAATTCTACTAGTTCAGTTGTAGGGCTACCTGGTCCACTTGCTGAATGCTTGTATGAGTCTCTTTGGGATTCTATAGAAATTTCTGAATTATCTTTGTTTTCTTCACCTTGCTGTTCTGAATCATTAGTTATCTCTTGCAGTCTTATAAGCTGAGAGTATGCTCCCTGGGGATCCTTGAGCAATTTCAGATGTGAACCTGATAGGTTACACAACAACAGTCATGAAAATCCAACTGTAAGCATACCACTAATGAGTGGGGAATTTAACACGTTGGTGGGGGAGGGAGGCGACCAGCCCAAGTTTGCCTTGACTTGGAATGCCTATGATGGCATGGTAGTCACTTGCCAAGTCCATGACTACAAATGTCACCTGTGGCCTCGGCGCGGAAGGGATGTTCTCCTACTTCCAATAATAAATCAATTGTTCCCATTGCGCTGACTTTGTGGTTGGTGAAGCCTTCGAGTCTTCCAAAGGATGGCTCCAACATGCTATCCTTGATTCATCTTACGGAAGGTGGAGTAATATAGAATATCTCGGGAGGCCCCCGAGTCAACGAGTACGTCGGACTCACGGTTGTCGATCCTCCCTTTGATTACCAATGGTTGTTCGCGGGCCGCACGACTTCCGGCTAATTCATTAGGAGAGAAGGCGATGACTTCCTCTTCCTTATGAATCCGAGGCGAGGATGTGGTAGACTTTACTCGGCTCATGGATCTGGTCTTTTAATTTTTTGTTCGAGACAATCTCCTCTCGTATGACACGGAGTTTAGCCCTAGGAGGCCTGTCTTTCTTTTCATTATCTTCGTCATCGTCATCTCTTCTTCTTCGCTTGTTATCCCTTCTCATAACGTAGCAATCAAGATTTCCCTCGTCTACTCATCTATGGATTATTCTATTGAGGGAGATGCAATTCTCCGTGTCGTATCCGTGATCTTTGTGGAAGGCACAATACTTGGAGCTATCACGGGTGTATTTTGTTTTTTCATCAAGTGGACGAGAACTTGGCGGATTTACCAACGGCATGATCTCTGTGATAGGTTTGGTGAGGGGGGTAAAAACCTCGGCTTTTTCAGTAGCTCAAGTTCTATTTTTTCCCTTATAGCCATTTCCATTGGAAGTCTAGTGAGCTCCAGCTGCTTCTGCTTCTTGTTTCTCAGACCTCTTCTTACTCTTTTCTTCCGCCGTTGCTATGGCATAGGCCACATTGTATAGATCGGACTTTGGCTTAGGCTCTCTAGCGGATAGTTCATAGATCAATTGTCCGGATCTCAGTCCGGAGTTAAAACAATCACTTCCCTGTCCGTCAGGCTTTCCTCCACTTGGTCTGCCATGGCTCTGAATTGATTATAGTAACTCAGAGTTGTTTCATTATTTCCTTGCTCAATGTTAGCAAGGTCAGTCAGTCTCTTCTTTCTCTTCCCAGCTGTAGCGAAATGATCCAGAAATCTCCTTCTCATGATCTTCCAGCTGTCGATGCTCCCCTTTTTTTGCTCACGGAACCAGGACAGGACTGTTCCGGAGAAGGTTCTTGCGAAGGCCTTGCAGAGTATATCATCTGCCTTAGTGAGTAGGGCCATAGTGGATTCAAAACTTTGCACATGGTCCCGTGCATCGGTGGTTCCCGCGTATTTATTAAAATTTGGGATTTTAAGAGCAAGGTTGGACGGTAGATCATTAATACGCTGGGAGAAAGGACGGGTGCTCTGTCCCTTCTAGCATCGATCCCCGAGCTATAATGAGAGCTTCGATGGGACCTTTATTTCCTTCTGTGCCCGTTCACCCTGCTATGCTCTTCAGGGTCCTGATGGTTATCTTCATGACCAGATGGTGCTCTGTCCCTTCTAGGTGCCACTTCAGGATGGGGAGGTGATCTGTGACGAGGAGGGCTTCTTGGCCAAAGAGGGCTCCTATGACGAGGAGGGCTCCTAGGCCGAGGAGGAGTATTACGACTAAGAGTTTTACGCCTTGCATGACTGAGCCTTGCTCTCAAGTCAGCAGAATCAGCCTCCGATTCCCTTTGGTAGTTCAAGTGACTTCTCAAGTCTACAATCTCATTTCTCGTGTTTCCATTAGCGTGTGCCTTATGTCGAGGAGGGACATCTTGGGGGTTTTGTATGGATTTACCAGAAATGCCATGGTGAGGGGGATTTTGGCCACGAGGAAGATTTTCTCTATTCCCCTGACTATCGCGCCTGTCAACCTGGCTCTGCCCTCCAAGGGAATTTTCTGTCTTCGTAGGCCTTAAGAATTCAGCCAGAGAATATTCCGGATCTAATTGAAGCAAGGCATTTTGCGTTTCATAAATGCGTTGCAAAGTTTCCATCTGTTGATGCAGCAGAGTTCTGCGATCAACCTGTGGGGGGGGAGCCCCACTTCCTCCCTGGACAACATTCCTCGTCGTGCAGTGCCGGCGGAGTCACCCTCAGCGCCGATGTGATGAGGAGGATTTGTATTACCCTGTGTGAGTTGCAGCTGTCTCCTAGAACGTAGATTCATTCCTAGGGGCAGCAGCCCATCAATCAGCGGTGGTGGAGGAGGCAGCTCCCCATTAGGAAAAGCAGTCATAGTGTTGCCATGAGTCTCTTCCTCAAGAATGTTATCGTGTTCAGGAGTAATACTGGCAATACGTCCGTCTTCCATTAGGATTAGGAGAGTCGAACAAGAATTTTTCAAGCTATTCAATGGGTATTTCGAATCGTTTTCCGGCAATGGAACCAAACTGATGATGCCAAAAACGTTCGGATCAGCCCAAATCCAGCGGCAGGTTGTATCCTGGATGATTGAATAGCCTGAAAAAGATGAACAAACACGTAAACTTAGCCGGGGCTTCACCGGCGAAGGCCCTCCGGCGTGAGAGTAAGTATTTTTGTTTAAAGAGAGAAATCAATTGACAAGAGTTTAGAGTCAAAAGATAGATTACCAAAATAATGTGAATTATGGCTTGTATTTATAGGCATAGCATTATAGAATCCTTGTTGAATACGAATTCGTAGGTGAGGAGGTTATAATCCTAGAGGGATTATAACTGTTCAGTCGTTGATGGATAAGAAACCGTGTGAGATAAGGTTATAATCCTTGGAGGATTATAGCTGTTCATAGTCCTTATTTGAGTAGGATTGGATAAATAGTAATCAGCACGTGCGCCTGTGACGTGCTCTTCGTCGTACCAGGCCTGGTCGGCTTGGGCTGATGCCGGCGAAGTGGAGATAAAGGATAGGGAAGCCCATTTCCTTGTTATATATGGAGACCGAGGAGGGCTCCTCGCCTTTGAAGGGAGGCCTTGCTCGGCATTGATGATTATACCTCATCGGCATTCAGTTTTGTTGGGCCTCAGTCATTATACGCTCTTCTATGTCTAAATCGACATGACGAGGAGGCTAGACGAGCAGAGGCAGGGAAGACCCACTCCCTCTGTCGTAATTGAGATTTATATGGATTATATTTTGGGCTCAATCCATTGGGCCTCGCCGACTCCATGGATCCACATTCGTACCTCGGTTTATGTTGGTGTAATGCCCTAGGCTTTAGTTATGTTTAACTGAAAACCGTTATGCATCATCTTTATCGGTTAAGTTTATTATTTGATTATTATATAGTTTCCATATTTATTGTAATAATCTCCGTCCCTAATTATTAAGAGAATAATTAGTATAATTGTCAATGGATAATCATATGATGATTATATGCATAGAGATGCACATTGAAATTATGGGTACTTGTTAGAGAACAAGTGACTGGACATGACCCGTATGAGATTTATGTCATGGTCAAATGTCATAATTAAATCTCATATGGTCGCTTTATTTAGTCCCTAGACCTGAGATTATCATGACCTTACATATGATGAAAGTCATGTTTGATTTTAGTCAAAGCAGATCTTAACACGATATCTATAAAGGCTATCTTTGGCATGATCGGATTCATGATGGGAAGGATGATAAGTCAAGATGGAATTTGTCCCTCGAAAGAGAGATGTTTTGCTTGGGCCCCTCGATGAGTGATAATGATGGAAAGTGTGTGGCCATACCCCAATGCGATTGGAATATCATTATACTCAAGATCGAGAAAGCATTGAACAAATACAAGTTGACGTGGACCATGACTTGTGTTCAATATAACATCGTGAGACAAAGGGAGAAATGGAAGTGTACCATTGGAAACGCGAACTCTTACGTTATATTATTTGGGTGGGTAAATTACAAATAAGGGCCTAAAGTTTGCACCCCGTTCGCAGGAAGGGGTCTGATGTTTCAAATTTGGCGATTTAGGGTCTGAAGTAACAAAATGTTGGCAATTAAAGGCTTTTAGATGGAATCGTTAGTTTTGGGTTAAATCACCACGTGGTCACGTGCATACTTCAGGCCCTTATTTGCAATTTGCCCATTTACATAATAATAAAAAAATAATAATAATAAAATAAAATAATAATAATAATAATAATAATAATAATAATAATAACAAAATAATAATAATAATAAAATAATAATAATAATAAAATAATAATAATAATAATAATAATAATAATAAAATATTAATAATAATAATAAAATAATAATAACAATAAAAAAATATTAATAATAATAATAATAATAATAATAATAATAATAATAATAATAAAATAATAATAATAATAATAAAAATAATAATAATAATAATAATATTAATAATAATAATAATAAACAAAAATTATAATAATAAAAAATAATAATAAAATAATAATAATAATAATAATAAAATAATAATAATAAAAAATTAATAATAATAATAAAATATTAATAAAATAATAATAATAATAACCCATAAATTAAGAACCATGTCGCCACTACCACACCATCGCCCACCATAAATTCCGGCAACCATTGGCATCCAAAGTAAAGAAAAATCAAAATTGAGGTTTTGATTTGATTTGGGGAGGTTTACGGAGAGGGAAACGAGAAGGAGGGGAGGCGCTGGGGACAGAAAAGAGAAAAGGGACGGGAAGATTTTGGCCGAACTTAGGTTTGGCCTAATTGGTGGAAGGGGGTTTTCTTGAACGAAATTGGACTTGGTCGGAATTGGAACAGGGATCGCAGAGGAGAAGGGGCGGCTGGTTTGGACTTGGCCGGAATCAATGGAACTTTGGCCGGATTTGAGGAGTTTGGGTTTGGCTATGGATTTACGGCTGGATTTAAGGATGGTGTGGCCGATTTCGGAGAGGGTGTCGGATTGGAGAAGGAGGGTCGGCGGGACAGAGAAGAAAGAGGCGAAGGGCGAAGGGTTTTGGGTTGGTAACGGGAGAGGGGAAGAGGGGCGGCCGTGCAATGAAGAGAAGAGGGGAGGAGGAACGGCGAGCCTTTCAAATTTTATTTGATTTTTATTATTATTATTATTTTTTAAGTTTTAAAAGAAGAGAGGGGGTGTTTTGTAAATTTAAAATTTATTTTTTAGGGTCTAGACTTTAACATTTTACGGTTTCAACCCCCTTTACGTGGCACGTGACCTGCACATGGGGATTTAACCCAAAAACTAACGATTAAATTCACAAAACCCTCAATTGCCAACATTTGGTAACTTGAGATCCTAAATCGCCAAATTTAGAACATCGAGACCCCATCCCGCGAACGGTGCAAACTTTAGGCCCTTATTTGTAATTTTACTCCTATTTGGCGTAGACATAATGGCTTGCGCAGAGTCCGCTTATGTCTTATGAGTCGATATGATCGAACTCATCACAACATAATATAATCTATTGGGTCACACACAACTAGAATGAATTGGTTAAACCAAAAGGAAGAATGATTGAGAGTTCCCGCATACGGCAACGTTTGTCACGCGACATACTTAGCCAACTGGCTAAGTAAGTCACGCGACATAACTAGCCACTGGCTAATTATGTCACGCGACATAACTAGCCACCAGACGCGTTTTGACAGCCTGTTCTCCTAATACGACTAATTATGTCACGCGACATAACTAGCCACCAGACGCGTTTTGACAGCCTGTTCTCCTAATACGATTAGGAGACGTATTCATGCTAATGTAGTATAAATATGAGAGGTCTGTCAGACCTAATTCCCTGGCCGAAATTTTCAAGGGAAAATCATAACAAAATACTCTCAATATTCTTCAAGGTTTTGATCTAGCAATCATCAAGAAATCGTTCTTGGTTCATTCTTATGTGTGGATACAACAATAGAGGGTCTTCGCTCGTTTGACGATCAAGGCCTAGAGTTCCAATCTGAAGATTGAAAGGTTCTTGAAGATTGAAGATTGTGATTCAAAATCACATCAATAAATTGTTCGATAGCTCAAGACCGGAAAGCAATTAAGGTTGGTAAATTCTATCTCATAGGAATTCAATTTAATCGTATAGAACGGATCTTAGGGCTTGGGTTTTGTGTTAATTTTATGCTTAATTCCGCTGCGCATGGACCCATAAAACCCAACAGTTTATACCGTTCAGCATCCAAAAGGAATTTAATCACTTTTAGGAAATAAAGAGTAAACACTCAATATCAAATTGTATTAATCAAAACTAAATTTTCGGAATTACAATTAACTTGGATTTTATAGGACTCCTAAGACTTGGAAATCAAGTCAAACACCTCTAAAAATAACCCTAATCTATATAGTAATCTAATAAACTATAAAACCTCACAATATTACATAAATCTTCTCTAAATTACGATTTTATCACCTAACTAAATTTGAATTCGAAAATACATAATAGTAATTAAAATTAAAACTAAATAATTCACTATCTTGGTCTCCATCAAGCTCTAACACCATCTATAACAACCTCGGGTGTTCCTCCAATGGTAGAGCTATAAACTAGAATGTCATCAAAGAAAACAAGGACTCCTTTTCTCGTAATGGTTCAAAACCCGATATGTTCATGAAAATGGGTATTGGGCCCACTCGTTAATATGAGGCCCAATTCGGCAATTATGGAACAAGGCCCATGATAATGGGCCCAAGGGTAGCTTAAGGTAACCGGCGACTTCCCTTGAGCATTTGCATGGGAACCCTCGCGTAGAAGTTAGCCTATCATTATAGTGGAGATGATGTAAGTTCCCAAAGAGTCGGAATCTCGCCATTTGTGTATTTATTAGCGACCACCAAGAGTTGTCGCCACGTGATGGTTGTCGCCATAGGCGACATCAAAGATCAGTATCTACAATTCAGAAGTCGTTAATGTCGTTATAAATGGGGCCCACCGTATCCGTAAAATGATGAAAAGTGTGTCAGAGATAAAAATGACGGCGCCAGCTATGGATGGAAACATTTTTGCCCACCTTATGGATGATCGACATGTGTCCTTGGCATGTGACTTGCACATGATGTTGTGGGAGTATATAAGCTACCTCAAAAAAGGCATTTGTAAGTTCTCTTGAGTTCATTTTTCTGCAAATCTCTTTCCAGTTCATGCTATTGTTTTCTTGATAACTTGAAAGTATACTTACTCTCACGCCGGAGGGGCAACGCCGGAGACGCCCCCGGCTTAGTTCACGTTGATTTGTGTGTGTAGGAGACAAACGGAAAGCAGCCGGAGTATCCTAACTTTTCAGTTCTGTGCAACCATTTTGGCGTGGTAGCATCAGTTGGTTCCGTTGCCAGGACTGATTCACTTTTTCGTTTGGTCCTTCCAGCTTGTTCTTGTTCTTGCTGTTTGAACTCAGAAACCCAGAAACCTTACAAAGATGGTACAGGATAAGGGAACCCCATCTAAAACCATACCAAACAGTAACCTAGCTTTGATAACACCAAACCCGCAAAATGAAGCTCGTGCGGCTGCTGAATCTGAGTTGGATGGTCTCGTGCATTCGACCGATACGTAATCTATGGTGCGGCGTAGAAGGGAGCGGGATGATAGAGAGCGTGTGGAAAGGGGAAAGGCGCAGAAACGAGAGACAGAGCCTGTTCCTCAAAGGAGGATGAGGTTAGAGCGGAAGGCATCGAACCAGGGCCAATAACGAGTTGTTGTTGCAAATTCTGGCCAATATCAACAGATTAATGGAAATGAGGCAAGAGCCTACTCAGATTCCGCAGAATGTGATGGGAAAAGCGGCAGAGAATAGCCCAGCAAGGGGCCAAGCGGCAAGCCAGAGTGTTTCTAAGCGGGAAGAAAGGCGAGAGCGCGAAATGTCGCCACCAAAGGATAAGCCAAGAGCAGAAAGGCGAGAGGTCGCAAAGGCGAGATCCGAGGGGGCTGTTGGAAGGAAAAGGTCACAAGAGATTGTAGAGGATGGGAAAAGGAGGAAGGTACATTATCAATCCGTCAACTCGCGAGATTCATCCTATTATTATGAATATGAAGGGGAGGAGATAGACAGTGGGTCGACCATGGATAAGGAATACCGGCCAAGTCGCTCTAGGCATTCAGAAGAAAAGTCGCGCTACTTTGAAAGGTCGTGTCATTCGAAAAGGTCTCATCGCTCAAAAAGGGAGCGCAGAGATAGGGAGCCCAGGCGACATGAGAAAACAGAGAAAAAGACAGAGAAAAAGGTTGAGAAGAAGATTGAAAGGGCAAATAAGGGTAAAAAGGCTGAGGCTAAGAAGGATGACAGTTGGAAAGTAGAAATGGCGAAGAGAATCAAGGAGCTAGAGGCGGGAAATAAGGTTGAGGAGGAAAAGGATTCCTATTTGGCTCCATTTGTGAAGGAAATTCAGAATGCTGACCCAGATCCCACGTTCCGCTTGCCATCATTGTCGGAGTATTCGGGAAGCACCAGAGCGAGAACCCATGTAGGCGGCTTTGAAGTGACGATTTCCATGCTTACGAAAAGTGAAGCAATTCTGTGTAGAGCGCTAGCCAGTACGTTGACTGACCATGCCCTTGAATGGTTCCTCGGCCAGCCTGCAGAGTCGATCTCGGGCTATCAAGATTTCAAGAAGAAGTTTTTGGCGAGATTCATATTCTCCGGAGCACAACCAGTAAGGAAGCAAGAATTGTGCGCGATAAGGCAGAAGACTGGTGAAGGGATAGCCAGTTACACTGAAAGGTTCATGAAAGTGGCCAACCAAATCTCCGACATAGAGCAAAGCAACATCATCATGCTCTATAATGCCGCTTACAACCCGGCCATTTCAAGCGAGAATTGGGAATGAGGTTACTGTAAACCGCAGGCGAGTTGTACGAGCGGGTTAGGGGGTATTGTGGAGGATCCCGCATCAACTTCTACGGCAAGAAAGAATGTTAAAGAAAGGATTGAATTTGTGAAAGAGGAGAATAAGGGAAGTAGAGGAGGTCATCGTGGAAGCACAGGTGGAAGGGGAGGTGGTCGCAGTGGAGGCCGTGGGCCCATGAAAATGGTGAAATTTGACATGCTGAACACCACTCCAAGCGAGATTCTAAAAAGGGTAAATTTACTACCGCTTTCCTCAGGCCGGAGACAGCATAGAGCTCTGTGGATCAAAATAGTTTTTGCGAGTATCACTGTGCTAAGGGGCATGCAATGCAGACGCATTGTTATAATTTGAAGAGAGTGATTCAAATGAAAATTGATGATGGCGAGTTAAAAGAATATTTGGAGAAGGGTGATAGTGTGTCGCGCGAGAAGAGAGAAATTTAATTGACGTTATTCAAGATCCAATCCCAAGCATCTCTCGCCGACAATCGATTATAACTTTGTCGCACAATTTCAATGTTCCAAAGATACCCGCCCGTGATGCACTCCGATTTTTTTTTTTGTGATCAAACTGAGTCGCCACGCCATTTTAATTTTAAGGGCCAAAACTTTGAAAAATGCCCGAGATTAAAGATTTTGGGTTCGGAGGTCACGTTACGCCACGGAAGGACGTTAGTGCACCCGCGCGCGTGCTCGAAAACGCAGTCTTCCAAACATTTGAAATCCTTTTGTTGTGTGTGTGTGTGTGTTTTGACCAAAATAATTTGAAACTGAGAAAAGCAAAAATTGGGATCTCTTTTGAAAACTTTAAACTGATCCCATGATTTTTTGGATGATTTTTGGTTTGAAATTTGGTACTCAAAAGACCTTTTGAAGTTGGAAATTATTTCTGCCAGAATGAAAAAGGCAGTTGACCCTTGACTTTGAAATGGACTTTAGGGCTTCAAAAACTCAGAATCTGGGAAAAGTACGAGAATGAAAGTTGTCATATTCAAGTCATCCTTGGGGAATTTATGGGGTTTAAACATGTCCTTTGCAAAGGGAAAGGGGATATTTTGTAGAAATGAAATTAAAGAGACAAATCAACTAGAGATTTAAAATGTGGACCATTTGAGATGGTCATTCATGAAGATGAACTTCAAGATGACCATCTTGGGTCAAAACTTAAGTTAAACTAGACATCAAGTAGATCCAAGTAAGAAGAACAAGATGAACAAGAAGTTAAAAGAAGATTTTGGGGTTTTGAGAAGGAGGGCTTTACCAATGGTGACACCCTATCTTCCTAGGCTTGGAATTTGACTTGAGGAGTATCAAGATTTGGTGCTTGACTTGAGGAGTATCAATATTTGGTGTTTTGGAGTTGTGTTTGGGTGGATTCAAGGCTTGAATGTGTTTAGGGTTTGATGATAGTGTTGATCAAAGAGAAAACAAGTAGATAACACTTAAGTCCTCTATGTTTTCTCCCTAATCTTCCTCTTGAGTAGTGTTTTAAGATTGAACTTGGTGTGTTTAAGAGTGATATGAGAATGGTTGAAGTGAAATTGGGAAAGGTTCAAGAGAAAATGGTGGCAATCTAAGGATTCCCACTGTTTTCTCTCTATTTTTCGCCAAAATGCAGCTTCTGTGTGTAAAAATGTGTCAGGTAGATCGAGAGAGGAGGGTTTAATTTATAGCCCTCTCACAGGATTTACATAGATGTCCGCGCGGAGGGGTTCGGGGTGGTAAGCGTGCAATCGTTCATCCGCTACAAGGCCGGGCTTTTGGACAGGAGGAATATTATTCAAAAAATTACAGCAGTTTGTTTTTCAACTTGCCTAATTCGGATTTTTCCAATTTCTTTTGCTTTTTGAGATTCTTTTCTTGGTTACTTTTAAATGGCAATGCCCACTTTACCCTTGCTTTGTTAGAAAGGTTAGGGTTTGTTAGAAATGTTGGAAATGTTAAAACTTTCGTTAATTTTCTAACGAAAATACTAACGGCTCAAATTGGAGCACTTACAAGAGCCCTCGGCGACGGTGCTTTCAAGGAAGCGGGGTCGTCGATAAGAGTAAGGCTCCATTTTTGACGGATGATCAGTGATCGAGTGGCCGAACCTAGCGATAGGCTACCTACGTATCCCCAAGAGGAATCAAGCCAGTTGTGGTTCGGGTCTTTGACCCTAAGATTTGACTATTTTTGGGGAAGTCGCCCTAAGATCCGACTATTTTTGGGATGTCGCCCTATGATCCGACTATTTTTGGGAAGTCACCCTACGGCTTGACTATTTTTGGGAAGTCGCCCTATGGTTTGACTATTTTTGGGAAGTCGCCCTATGGTTTGACTATTTTTGGGAAGTCGCCCGTGGTTTGACTATTTTGGGAAGTCGCCCGTAATCTGATCAAGTTTTTTGGGAAGTCACCCTAAGGTTTTGATCAAGCTTTGGGGAAGTCGCCCTAAGATCCGACTATTTTTGGGAAGTCACCCTAAGATCTCGACTATTTTTGGGAAGTCACCCTATGGTTTGACTATTTTTGGGAAGTCACCCCGTAATCTGACCGTTTTTGGGAAGTCACCCTAAGGTCCGACTATTTTTGGGAAGTCACCCTACGGTTTGACTATTTTGGGGAAGTCGCCCTACGATCTCGACTATTTTTGGGAAGTCACCCTACGATCCGACTATTTTTGGGAAGTCGCCCATGGTTTGACTATTTTGGGGAAGTCTGCCCTATGATCCGACTATTTTTGGGAAGTCACCCTATGATCTCGACTATTTTTGGGAAGTTGCCCTATGACTCGACTATTTTTGGGAAGTCACCCTACGGTTTGACTATTTTTGGGAAGTCGCCCATGATCCGACTATTTTGGGGAAGTCGCCCTATGGTTTTGGTTTGTCGAATTAGTGGAATGATTGCGTTTTATCGCTTTTCCTAGTGTTGTGTGTGATAGCGTTTTAGGTGCCTCAAACCTTAATGATGGAGTCTTAGGTGCCTTGAACCTCGATGATGGCGTCTTAGGTGCCTCGAACCTTGAAATGGCGTCTTAGGTGCCTCGAACCTTGATTTGAAATGATTTCCTTGATGGTTTGGGGATGGATGGTTCTTTGGTGGATTTTAGTTCAGAATATGAACGAACTAAATGGGGACTTAGTTCAGAGTATGATTCTAAATCGAGGTTTTGTTCAGGAGTATGAACCTAAATAGGGACCCAGCCTCAGAGTATGATTCTAAGTCGAGGTTTTGTCTCAGAGTATGAACCTAAATGGGGAGCTAGTTCAGAGTATGATCCTAAGTCGGGGTTGAGGGAGACCGTTTGAGGGCATTCTCGCAGGGAAGATTAGAGTTTATGATGATTATCTGGGAAAAAGTGGTGACCGTGGCCGGGTCAAGCGGCCGGACCTAGGGTAGGCCGCCTACGTATCCCGAGTGGGAATCAAGCCCGGACGTAGTTCAAAAATTGTCAGTTGGGATGGTCTTTGATGGTTTGACGGCATTTGGGAGTCACCCGAGGTTTAATGATAATGTTCTTTTAGAAAAGTAGTCGACTAAGATATGCTTTCATACCCGTGCCGTGCTTACCCGTAGCCGCCTAAGGACCGAGGCTACGGGCTGATGTTGATGAAGAGTTGTTGGGTTGCCGTTCGTGGGACGGTTTCACTGACGATTTGTCGTCTTTGGAGACATTTTGACCCGAAGGAGGAGTTTGGCCGAAGCCCGCATTCTTGGTGATCGTCAACCTTGTAGAAGTTGTTGCCGAGCTTGTCTTCACATTGGGACTTCTTGCTATTGAGAACTCGGTGTCTCCCGACCGCATCAGATTTGGAGAACTTGGCGTCCCCGACCGATTTGTATTTGAGAACTTGTCGTCCCCGACCGATTTGCATTTGAGAGCTTGGCGTCTCGACCCGTATTGTCTTTTTGAGAACTTGGCGTCTCCGACCGGGATTTGCATTCCCGAGAACTTGGCGTCCCCGACCGATTTGTATTTGAGAACTTGGCGTCTCTCGACCGGTTTGTATTGGGAGAGCTTGCGTCCCCGACCGATTGGTATTGGAGAACTTGGCGTCTCTGACTGATTTGTATTGGAGAGCTTGGCGTCCCTGACCGATTTGTATTGGAGAGCTTGGCGTCTCTGACCGATTTGTATTTGAGAACTTGGCGTCCCTGACCGATTTGTATTGACAAGTGCAGCTTGGCGTCCCCGACCGATTTGTATTGAGAACTCGGCGTCTCTGACCGATTTGCATTTTGAGAACTTGGCATCTCTGACCGATTTGTATTTGAGAACTTGGCGTCCCTGACCGATTTGTATTGGAGAACTTGGCGTCTCTGACCGATTTGTAGACACTGGAGGCAATCTTCATATGTTTGTGGATGTCAGCCGTTTTCATCCATTTCGTGGACATTGGAGGTCGTCTGTGAAGATCATCCTTGCCGAAAAGGGGGATTACGTTTGAATTCCTGCATTCGTTAGTGAAGAGGAAGATGCATATATGGCATTCATGATGGCGGATGCATGCATAGAACCAAAAATGATTATGAGATGATGCATTTACTTGCTTTCGAAAATGCACCTAGCCTAAGCTTTTGGCAGGGAAATTACGATTTATGATTTTCAATCACCTAGGATTTTTCCTATTGATTCAAGTTTTGTACATGCTACATGAGCCCTTGGGAGATTTTTGTGGGGATGCATGGTGATGTATGTGTCCCTTGATCGCGATTTAAACAGCGGTTGTTGGTGAGGTTTTGTCAGCAATATCACATGGACCTCAATCTTGATGAGATTGGATTCGGATCCCGGGTCTTGATTGAAATTTTCCCTCTCATTCTTGGTCATTCAAGCCGATGCCGATGCACCTCTAGGCACGTTGATACGAGTGAAGCTTCTTTCATTTGGGTGAGCTGTGACTTTGGCCGAAACCTTGTCCGGAGAATGATTTGATGGAATTGCTAATGCCGGGAGAAACCCTGATCTTGAATTCCGATGCTACGTGAAGCTGCCGTGTACCAAGTTCTGGAACTGAAAATCTAGTTGTTGATGTGACTAGACCTTTCTTGTGACTTGATAAAATTCAGGTCCAAAGGACCAGCTTGGCAAAGTCCAGATTTCAAGCAGACTGCGAGGCCCTAATCTTATAACCTCGTTGTGATTCTCGACATAATTAGCAGAGTCCCAATCCGATTGGTAATGCAAAGCGATCCCGAGAATAACTGTTGAAGATCGAATCTATCTTGTGAGCGAAGAACCCAATGTGGACCCAAAGATGACTATATAAGCCCCACTTGAAGAGCCGCTACAGAGAACTTGGGAGAACCGCTTAGCAAGCCCCAAAGATGAAGAAATTCCCGAGTAGTCTTACAGAGGGGGCACCCATCTTTTCGCACCTTAGTCAACCGCCATCTTGGACAAGACTCAGAAATGTTTACGTGCAGGGGCATATCTTTTGAAAGGTGGAAATGTCTCCCGAATTTGTGTATGACACTCTAGCTTTAGGTTTGACTCTTTTGAGAGAGTATAAGCATTACAAGGTGTGGAAAAGTGTATGGAAGCCCCTGCTGACAGAAAGACAGTGTTTGGCTCTATTTTCCTATGATGTAGAAAGAGAAGACTTGTCGAGACACTTGAAAACTTGTCTTATTCATGATGATCACAAGGCCGCTTAAAACCCTTTGTTAATGTTCTGTTATTCAATCCCTAAATCCGATATGAACAAATATTTTGATTAATCACAAGGAGAAAACCTACTGATATCGAGAGTTAAGCTCGGAAAGTGTATAGGGACGATCCTTGATGAGACCGGATTTTTTTTTTTTTTTTTTTTTTTTTGGGATTTGTTTGTGATTTCGACCGACCATTTCCGGGTTGCCTACGTTCCCTCCATTATGAAGAGCTCAGGTCGCCGTAGTTCGGGCATATCCCGAATGAAGAGAGAATGAGTGTGAAAATTCAAGACTTTGAAGCCTTCAGGGGAATTTGAGGATTGGAGATTTGAATAACATATCCCCTTAGAGTGTCCATGAAAGACACGGATGCGAAGCCCCAGTGGGACATCCACGACAAGTGTTTGTGGAGTAGAAATGAATTATGCTCACATGAAATGTCGAATGAATCAAATTTGAATTTGCACAATCTTTGATTGATGATTTCGAATCAAGATGAATTAGATTCCAATTTAAGCAAGCAATGAAGCATTAATTTGATTTAGATCTTAAAGATTTTACGATGAAATTGCTATTCGATAGGAATTGCAGCTGGGTTTCCGGGCTTCGATCGGCCATCGGGTAATTTTGGAAGTTATGACCTCTTAAAGTGAGAGGTCGGCTGGGCCTTTGTCGACCGAACCTCTAAAAATGAGAGGTTGGCTTGCAGGGATGTGTTTGGAAAATCTACGGCGGGGAAGATTGATTGCCTCTAAGAATGAGAGGTCAAATTTTGACTTTGTCCAAAGGCGAGGGTAATGGAAATATCCTCTAAAATCGAGAGGATGACTCGGGATTGATTTAAGGTAATGGTGAGAGGAATATCCAAGCTATTGACAACTTTTCGCGAACTTGCGAGAATTCTGGCTCCTTTTTGACCATCGGAGAGCTTCTTGAGAAGTCGGGGATTTTTTACTGAATTGTGAGGATCGACAGTCCTTCTTTTTTTTTTGAAGCTTCTTTTGCTTGAGTTTTTTTTTTTTTTTTTTTTTTGACTTGGAAAGCCTCCCGAGGAGTTGAGGATTGTCTTTGTCCTTCCTTCATGGCTTGAGATATTTTGCGCATCGCCGACTCTCGAAGCTAACTTCTTGGGCTCGCTTGGACTTTCTCTCAGTAAGGAGCAAAAATGATGGCTAAACCGGGTTTCAAAACACGCCGATCTTGAAATGAAAGGGTATTGTTTAGTGAGGGTGAGGTAATGGCTTTCCTATGGGTGAAAGGCTTCAACCGCAATCCCTATTGGATGACCTAAATGAGATTACATCTTCATTGCTTGCTTAAGCTTTAAATGAGAAAAGATCCATGCAAATTCATCGAGCAACGAGATGATGAGGCTGATGAAAGTGTAGGTGTTAGTGCCCTAGGCCTATAGAGATAGACCTTTATGTAATGTCATTGCTTATTTATATATGAGATTGTTTCTTTTGATTATTATATGTGTTTGCATGTTTACATTAATAATTGTGTCCCTGGTACTTATGAAGCACTAGTATGAAGTCTAATGGATAATCATGTGATGATTATATGCATAGAGATGCACATTAGATTCATGGGTACTTGTTAGTGAACAAGGTACTGGACTTGACCCATTATGAGATTTATGTCATGGTCATATGTCATAAATAAATCTCATATAGTCATATCATTGATATCCTTTGACCTGAGATTATCATCGTCTTCCACTCGATGAATATCATGTTTGATATAGTTTAACGTTGTCTTTAACCGGACAACAATAAGGGCTATCATTGGCATGATATGATTCTTGTTGGGAAGAATGATAAGTCAAGATGGAAACTTGTCCCTCGTAAAGAGAGATGTTTGCTTGGCCACTCGTGAGTAAGATTGATGTAGTGCATGGCCATGCCCGAATGAATTAATATGATTAATGTCATTCGATTAATCAATTTACTTGGTAACGAGAAAGCATTGAACAATATGAGTTGACGTGGACCATGACTCATGTTCAATATAACATCGTGTGACAATGGGATTGTGATATGTTCTATGTAGGAAAACGAACTTAATATTATATTATTTGGGTAGGCATGATGGCTTGCTAGAGTCCGCTCATGTCTTATGAGGATCGATGTGATCGAACTCATTGCCAACATAATATAGTCCTATGGGGTCACACGCATCGAACGAATTGACAAAATGGAATTATGGAATTCTGGTGTGTTGGGCGACCGCCCATCTTATTTGGAAAACCGGGCATTGGAGTCTGGACACATGGGCGACCGCCCATGTGCCTATGAGCGACCGCCCACATGGGTTTTCGGAGGAAGGATTAGGCTCTGGACACATGGGCGACCGCCCAGTCCCTGGGCGGGCGACCGCCCATGTGCCCCGAATGCCGAAACCGTTTTTCTCAAGGGTTTTTAATAGGGCACAGTATTTAAAAAGTATAAATACTCTCCTTTATCAACCCTAGCAGCCAAGTGACGAATTTTGAGTTTAGAGAAACCCAAAATTGAGAACCCTTTTCAATTGTGAATTGAAATCATCACACCAATTCCATAATACACTTAGATTGAAAGTGTTTCAATCGAAGGATCTAGCAATCCTCCTAGAAAGAGTTCTAGGGTTCGCTCATCGCGTGGATACTCGTGGAGGATCTTCGCTTCTCAAGATCTTTTGTTCGTGATTCAAGGATCGTATATTGAAGACTTGCAAACTCTTCAATCTGGAGTTGGAACACGTATATCAACGACAAAGGCAATCAAGGTTGGTAACCCTAATTCATAATTCTTAATTATTCATCTAGAACGATTCTAGGGCTTTGGGTATTCGAGTTATTTGCAATTTTCTCTACGCGCATGGACCCTCGAAACCCAACAAAGTGGTATCAGTGAGCCCCGTTCATGATGTTTAGTTAGATAATCATGATAATTGTGTAATGTGATTATATGGATTTTCATGATGAATATGATTTAGAATGTGAAATTGTATGAGTTTTACTTTTGAAGTAATTGTATATAGTGATATACCATGATTATGAAATTGTAATATGTGATTAATATGATTAATCTAGGTCATGGGATGTTAAATTCATTAATATGATTAATATGATTAATCTAGGATATTTGTGAAGTATTACTTGGTATATGGGTTGGACACCAAAACCTTCCCCATGTGCACTTCGATGGAAGTGTGGGATAACCTTGGAGCACGTGGCCGCGTACTAGTAATTACTGACCAAATGTGATTTGTGTTGTATCATTCCATGTTCATAATTATGCTCATATAGTTTTTCATGAATCAACCATGCCATGTTAATTGATAAACATGAAAAATTGAACCTTCTTTGAAATTTTGAGTTTGTTTATGCTACCCACTTTAAACACTTGTGAGTACACGGGTAGTTTTATGTGGGCTCGCCATAGCGAGGTGCATTAATTCTATCTTTGTATGATCAAGATGAGCAAATAGTGATTGCTATACGTTTAAAATGGTTGAACTCAATAAGGCTATCAAAAATGGGGCTTTTTGGGCCTAAGGCATAAGATGAGATTGAAACATGTGACATATGATTTCTATAATCTCATAAAAGATCTAAGAGTCATATGTTGATATGATTGATAAATGTTATCTACCTTTTTAGTTTAATTTTGAGCAATCGTGCCATAGCCGACTTGAAATTAAATTAAAGTTGGGTCTTAGCCTATTAAATTATATTATGCATGTTTGTATATGAAGGTTATATAATTTAGTGGGAGTATTTGTGAAATACATTATTTAATCTCTTAAATGAAATTGGTGCTTATATATGTTTATATCTTGTTGCATATCTTTGTAGATCAATGGTCGCTAACACTAATCGAATTTGTCATCGCGATCGGTCCTTGAGAAGGACAAGTTAGAAGAGAATGTCAACAACTATGTGGATTGATCCGCCGTTTGGGAATTGTTCTCAAACAGAAAGGAAGTTGTACATTCTCGATGGACCCATTCCTCCCGAGCGCCTTTGCTAATGCACCCAAAGTGAAAGGGACCAACATAAGAAACATGTTGATGATTCTATAGATGTTGGTTGCACGATGTCGGCTACTATGTGTAAGGCCCTTCGAAGGACCTTGTACACATGGAAGCTTATGATTTGGGGAAATCATTTAAAGGAAATGTTCCAAATTTGCAAGCACGTCAGAAAGGTTTGACACTATGAAGGCTCTTCATTCATGCAAGATGATTGAAGGACAACCTGTTGGGCCTCATGTGTTGAAAATGAAGGGTCACCTCGAGCACCTTGAGAGGCTTGGATATCCTATCCAGTTAGAGCTGGCTACGGATATGATATTGCATTCACTCCCTGAGAGTTATAATCGCCCGTTTCCGAATTATAACATGAATGGGATGAATAAATCTCTGTACGAATTGCATGGGATGCTAAAGAATGCGGAGAACAATATCACCAAGAAAACCAATCAAGTGTTGATGGTGAACAAAGGAAAAGGGTTCAAGAAAAACAAGGGTAAAGCAAAAGTTGCTAAACCGGAGGCAAAGGTTGCCGTTGTTGAGAAGCCTCAACCCAAATCCCAAAAGGATGCGGTATGCTACCATTGCAATGAAACTGGGCATTGGAAGCGTAATCGCAAAGCTTATCGTGAAGGGTCAAGAAGAAGGGCAATGTGATTGCCACGACTTCGTGTATCTATATGATAGATGTTCTACTTTCTACTTCTAGTTCTTGGGTATTAGATACCGGATGTGGATCTCACATTTGTCTAAATGTGCGGGGACTTAAGAATAGAAGGTCGCTCAAAGAGGGTGAAGTAGATCTGCGGGTTGGAAATGGAGCAAGAGTTGCTGCATTGGCCGTAGGGACTTACGAAGTCACTTTACCTAGTGGATTAATTTTAGTTTTAAATAACTCGTTATTATGTTCCTGATTTGAGCGAAACATTATTTCTATTTCATGTTTAGACAATGAGGGTTACAATTTTCTTATTGCGAATAAGAAATTTTCAATTTATTTGAATGACATGCTTTATTGTGTTGCTCATTCTTTTAATGGCCTTTATGTCTTGGATGTTGATAATAATGTTGAGAATGTTTATCATGTTAGTAAGAAATCTAAACCAAATGATGTGAACAACACATACAAATGGCATTGCCGTCTTGGTCACATAAACGAGAAACGCGTATCTAAACTCCACAAAGATGGATATTTAGACTCATATGATTATGAATCATATGATGTTTGCGAGTCTTGTTTATTAGGCAAGATGACTAAAGCTCCTTTTACTAAGAGTAGTGAAAGGGCTAGTGATTTATTGGCTCTCATACATACAGATGTGTGTGGACCAATGGATAGCATTGCTAGGGGAGGATTTCGGTACTTCATAACGTTCATCGATGACTTCTCCGTATATGGCTATGTCTATCTGATGAAGTACAAAAGTGAAGCATTTGAGATATTTAGAATATTTCAAAATGAGGTACAAAATCAACTTGACAAAACTATTAAAACCATTCGATCCGATCGAGGTGGTGAATATTTAAGCCAAGAATTTGACGATCATCTGAAAAGTTGTGGAATTGTTTCAGAACTCACTCCACCCGGAACACCACAATGGAATGGTGTATCCGAGAGGAGAAATCGAACTCTATTAGATATGGTTCGATCGATGATGAGTCAAGTTAACCTTCCTATTTCCTTTTGGGGACATGCACCGGAAACACTGCCACGCTTAATAAGGTCCCTACTAAATCGGCTCCTAAAACCCCACATGAGATGTGGTATGGAAGAAAGCCTAGCTTATCTTTCATGAAGATTTGGGGTTGTGAAGCTTATGTAAAGAAATTAGTTTCTGAACATAAACTTGCACCTAAATCTGACAAATGCATTTTCGTTGGTTATCCTAAGGAAACGAAAGGATATCTATTTTACAACCAATCCGAGAACAAAGTGTTTGTTGCTCGTAATGGTGTCTTTCTAGAGAAAGAGTTTCTCTCTAAAGAAACTAGTGGGAGTAAAATTGATCTTGAAGAAATTCAAGAACCCGAAAATGACAAGGAACCGATAGTTGAGACGGAACCAAGTTCACAAGCTGTTGTGGAACCGGTTCAAGATACACAAGTTCTTCGCAGATCGGATAGGATACGATCCGAACCTGAGAGATATGGATTTCTCATGACGGAAAGTAATCAAGTAGAAATCATTGAGAATGATGAACCTACTTCCTATCAAGAGGCGATGTCCACTCCTGATTCGGATAAGTGGCTAGGAGCCATGGAATCCGAAATCAAATCCATGTATGACAATCAAGTTTGGAACTTGATTGATCCACCCGAAGGTGTAAAAACCATAGGGTGCAAGTGGGTTTTCAAAAAGAAAACCGACATGGATGGGAAGGTACATACTTATAAGGTTAGGCTAGTTGCTAAGGGGTATAGGCGCATTCATGGCGTTGACTATGATGAAACCTTTTCGCCCGTAGCAATGCTTAAGTCTATTAGAATCTTAATTGCCATAGCCGCATATTACGACTATGAGATATGGCAAATGGACGTCAAAACAGCGTTTCTTAACGGAAACCTACTTGAGGATGTATACATGATACAGCCTGAAGGGTTTGTCGATCCAAAAGGTTCTAACAAAGTGTGTAAGTTGCAGAGATCCATTTATGGATTGAAGCAAGCTTCCCGAGTTGGAATCTACGTTTTGATGAATCGCCAAAGAGTTTGGCTTCATCAAAAACGAAGATGAGCCTTGTGTATACAAGAAAATAAGTGGGAGCATAGTGCTATTTCGGTGTTATATGTCGATGACATCTTGCTCATTGAAAACAATGTTCCTGCACTCGAGACTGTTAAGTCTTGGTTAGGAAAATGTTTTTCAATGAAAGATATGGGTGAAGCGGCTTATATCCTTGGTATCAAGATCTATAGAGATAGATCAAGAAGGATGATTGGTTTGAGTCAAAGTACGTATATTGACAAGGTCCTTAGAAGATTCCGCATGGAAAATTCTAAGAGAGGGAACTTGCCAATGGGACATGGCATTACTCTTAGCAAGACTCATTGTCCTAAGACAAATGATGAGCGAAAGAGGATGAGTGATATTCCATATGCTTCGGCAATTGGATCTATCATGTATGCCATGTTGTGTACTAGACCCGATGTCTCGTATGCTCTAAGCGCAACGAGTAGATACCAGTCTGATCCTGGTGAAAACCATTGGATAGCAGTCAAGAATATCCTTAAGTACTTGAGAAGAACTAAGGATGTATTCTTGGTATTTGGAGGAATGGAAGATGATCTGGTTGTAAAGGGTTACACAGATGCAAGCTTCCAAACCGACAAAGATGACTATAGATCGCAGATGCAGGTTTGTGTTTATGCTAAATGGAGGTGCCGTTTGTTGGAAGAGTTCCAAGCAAAGCACCGTTGCCGATTCTACAACAAGCCGAATACATAGCAGCATCGGATGCGGCTAAGGAGGCGGTTTGGATCAAGAAGTTCGTTAGTGACTTAGAAGTCGTTCCGAGTATCACTAACCCGATAGAGATGTTCTGTGACAATAATGGTGCTATTGCCCAAGCAAAAGAACCAAGGTCACATCAGCGATCCAAACACATTTTGAGACGTTTTCACCTCATTCGAGAAATCTGTGAAAGGGAGGACGTCAAGATATGCAAAGTACCAACAGATGACAATATTTCGGACCCTCTCACCAAGCCTTTGCCACAAGCTAAACATGATGGTCATGTTAGGTCCATGGGTATAAGATACATGAGTGATTGGGCCTAGTGCAAGTGGGAGACTGTAGGTGTTAGTGCCCTAGGCCTATAGAGATAGACCTTTATGTAATGTCATTGCTTATTTATATATGAGATTGTTTCTTTTGATTATTATATGTGTTTGCATGTTTACATTAATAATTGTGTCCCTGGTACTTATGAAGCACTAGTATGAAGTCTAATGGATAATCATGTGATGATTATATGCATAGAGATGCACATTAGATTCATGGGTACTTGTTAGTGAACAAGGTAATCGGACTTGACCCATTATGAGATTTATGTCATGGTCATATGTCATAAATAAATCTCATATAGTCATATCATTGATATCCTTTGACACGAGATTATCATCGTCTTCCACTCGATGAATATCATGTTTGATATAGTTTAACGTTGTCTTTAACTGACAACAATAAGGGCTATCATTGGCATGATATGATTCTTGTTGGGAAGAATGATAAGTCAAGATGGAAACTTGTCCCGCGTAAAGAGAGATGTTTGCTTGGCCACTCGTGAGTAAGATTGATGTAGTGCATGGCCATGCCCGAATGAATTAATATGATTAATGTCATTCGATTAATCAATTTACTTGGTAACGAGAAAGCATTGAACAATATGAGTTGACGTGGACCATGACTCATGTTCAATATAACATCGTGTGACAATGGGATTGTGATATGTTCTATGTAGGAAAAACGAACTTAATATTATATTATTTGGGTAGGCATGATGGCTTGCTAGAGTCCGCTCATGTCTTATGAGGATCGATGTGATCGAACTCATTGCCAACATAATATAGTCCTATGGGGTCACACGCATCGAACGAATTGACAAAATGGAATTATGGAATTCTGGTGTGTTGGGCGACCGCCCATCTTATTTGGAAAACCGGGCATTGGAGTCTGGACACATGGGCGACCGCCCATGTGCCTATGAGCGACCGCCCACATGGGTTTTCGGAGGAAGGATTAGGCTCTGGACACATGGGCGACCGCCCAGGTCCCTATGGGCGACCGCCCATGTGCCCTGAATGCTGAAACCGTTTTTCTCAAGGGTTTTTAATAGGGCACAGTATTTAAAAAGTATAAATACTCTCCTTTATCAACCCTAGCAGCCAAGTGACGAATTTTGAGTTTAGAGAAACCCAAAATTGAGAACCCTTTTCAATTGTGAATTGAAATCATCACACCAATTCCATAATACACTTAGATTGAAAGTGTTTCAATCGAAGGATCTAGCAATCCTCCTAGAAAGAGTTCTAGGGTTCGTTCATCGCGTGGATACTCGTGGAGGATCTTCGCTTCTCAAGATCTTTTTGTTCGTGATTCAAGGATCGTATATTGAAGACTTGCAAACTCTTCAATCTGGAGTTGGAACACGTATATCAACGACAAAGGCAATCAAGGTTGGTAACCCTAATTCATAATTCTTAATTATTCATCTAGAACGATTCTAGGGCTTTGGGTATTCGAGTTATTTGCAATTTTCCGCTGCGCATGGACCCTCGAAACCCAACAGAAAGGGATGTGAGCATATGAGATGCAAGATGGGGAGTTGGTAAGCCCCAATTTGAGAGGGATATCACTTGATTTTCTCACTCCAATTAATTTAAATATTAATTATTTCAAAGAATTAGAAGTTGAGCAGCACAAGTGATCATCTAGGATAAAACCATTTCAATTAAGTGTAACGTGAGTGTGCAAGTGATGTCTCGAGTCTAGGAAGAAAAGAAGAAAGACTTATATATATACATATAAATTTTAAATGATAGTTAAGCTATCTTTCCACAACATTCGAGGTGGACAAAACCGACAAGTGTCCAAGATGGACTTAGGTGAAAGAAAAATACTAGAACCTACGAAGGTTGACTAAAAGACTATTTTTAGAGATAGGTAGCCCCTAGTCTAGCTGCTCTTTGCTGTTGGACCATGCATCTATTCTTCGACGCTGGAGATGGGAGCTATTGCAGGTCTTTCCATCAGGACTTCATCTTGCTCAATCCAACCATTTTCCTTGCCTGCGATGACTGGTTCATTGACCTCGTAAAGGGACGAGTCAAACTCCATTGTGCCCCTAAGGCTTGAACCACCAAACTCGATCATGTTGACACTCATGTTGTTATTTCTAGGGAGCGGGTTATTGATAGTATTAGGCCCTTCAGGAACCTCTAACCTCCCTTGTTCAATCAAACCTTGGATTGCCTTTTTCAGGGGGACGCAATCATCTGTCAGGTGCCCGTGGTACTGATGAAAGGCACAATGCTTGGAGGTATCCAAAGGAGCATTGGGGTTTCTAGGCTGATAATTTTCCAAAGGCCGGAGCAAACCTTCTCTCACCAAACCTCTGAAGATATCAATCAAAGGCATCCCAAAGTTTCTCAAGTCTTGAGCCGGGATCCGGATGCATCGGTTTCTTTGGAACAAAGGAAGTGGCATTGTTCTGATCTGTCCCGCATAGCCGATCACTTCTTTACCTTTTGGTTGGGCAGAGCCGTGTTGGAGGTGGAAGAAACCCAGTATACGTAAGGTGTGCAAGTGGCCGTTGATTGTAAGCCTTTTCGAACTTAGCCCCGGAATTAACCATTGCACGCAAGTCGCCGTAGGGGAAGTGACCGAGGGAAGCTCTCAAATGCGGCTTCAAACATGACCGAAAGATGTCTAATCGCTCTTCGTCGAGGGAGGAATGGCCATTTCACCGAGCTTTAAGTTCCACCTTTTATAGAAATCCCCAATATTCTCATCGTGGCGCCGCACCGTTGTCCTGAGTCAACTCGTTTGTTTCCCATTCCAAGTTGGCTTTATACTTATCCGTGAAAGTACCGGTAACTGCTCCCAAGTAGCCCTAGCTTCAGCCGCAATCGGAAAAACCATTTCAAAGCCCCCGACTTCAAAGAGAGATCAAGTAGTCACCAACCGCCGGTTTGTGCATCCCTTAGCTTTCATCGCCAAAGTGTAGGTGTCCAAGTGAGTTTTAGGGCACGCACTTCCATCAAACAGTTCGAGATTGGGCATCACGAACTTGTGAGGCAGGGGTACAATTGAGTCGGGATCTCGTAGGCCGAAGAGCAAAGTGTTCCTTTTGACGGTCAATTCACGATCCGCGCTTTCATTTCCTTGTGTTGCTCCATAAACCAAGCCAATTGGGGATCCAAAGGTGGAGTGGGAATGCTCGAGCCGATATTTGAGCCGGGAAGAGGACTAGCCATTGGTGGTGCATTGGTGGAAGGAATATCATATCCCGGAGCATAGGTGAAAACCTGTCCTTGGCCCAAATTTCCCTGGGGAGTGTAGGTAGGAGCTTGGGCAAAGGGATAGAATCCAGCGACTTGCTGTTGGCTTCCAATCGGCAGGGAAGATGGAGGCAGATCTGAGGTAGCCAGATGGCTTGGATTTCCGGAGTGAGGCCCATAAGTAGGCTTAAGTGCGGGCCGCCGTCCCCGGTTGTTGAATTGCATGGCCGGTTGTGGCGAGGATGCATAACCGAGAGGATACCGTGGTCCCGGTGATTCCGATGAAACCGGGATGGGGGCTTGGTAACCCATTGAACCCCGAGTGAGAAATGGGTTTGCGGAAGCTGTGTGAGGAGCAAATGAGCTAGCATCATTCTCGAGGAGGGGCTCTGATCGTTGCCCCGAACCAAACCGTGGTGGTATTCCAAACCGTTGCTGCGAAAGTCCGGATTGATTGGTCCCAACCGAGGCGGGATCCCAATTTGCTGTGGCATTCCGGGGTATCCCCAACCATGGGAAGGCATTCCGTATCGACTTTGTCCCCACCGAGGCATTGCGAATCGGCTCGTCCGTCGAGCCGCATGGATCCAGTGGTCTCAGCTGGGGAGCTGGCTGACCCAGAGATCGAGGAGCATGGGCTCTGGTGGTAGTATCGTGGGAGGCCGGTGGTGGCATCCTGGAGTAGTCGGGTTGACTAAGAGCGGGATTGAGGTCTTCCTCTTCTTCCACAGTGAAGGTGCCATCGGGGTTGAGACTGGCGGCCAATCCATGGCTTTTGATAGCCTCCATAAGGCCGTTCAACCGTGCTTCCCGGCGCACTCTCATACGTTCGGCTAGCCGATTCCACCGTTGTTCCGTCCGAGGAGTCCCGGAGGCGGAGTGACGTTGTCCCCATCGTTACCAGTGATGCGGACATTACGAAATTCGGAGTCGGAACAGACGGTGAAGCTGACGATGCGCTTGACTCTTCCCAACTGATTAAACGGTGACCCGGTGCCCGAAACCAACCTTTGTGAGGAGCTGCGGGGGAAAGACACGAGGGTTCAGATGTATGGGAATTGAAGGAGGGTAGGTGTTTGGGCTTTGGGCTCATGCAACATGCAGTTATTTGCTCACGTTTACTTAAAACATGTTTTATTAACCTAATCGGTTGGAAAAGATTTCTCTTCTTTTTCGCAAACTACTCTGGATCCTAAATCAGTGGGCCCCGTCACTACGTCTATAAGCCCCTCGTATTCCACCTGTATTTCGACCTCCCAGGGTGGACAGCCCCGGGCGAGGGTCCTATAGGGCAAGCGGGTCCCACCGACCGAAAGAAAAACAATCCTAAAAGTCTGGCGGGTAATCGAGTCTTAACGAGCATTCGATGTACATTACGGACAAGGCTGACGTCAAAGTCAAGATCATGTCCGAGGGCTCGACAAAAAGTCGGCATGATTTGGACTGATAAATGTTCACGATTGATCTTGACTTGTCGTCAATTAGGTCGTAATTAGGCATGGAATAATCATTAATCCTTGATGACTCAGTGTCATGCTGGGAGTCTGTGTATAATTTGTGCGCCGAGCCGAAGTCAAGGCGCCGGTCAATATCTTGGTCAAAGTCCGCGGCGAAAACCGGCAGAACTTCGACTGATTAGGGTCCCCGAAAGATATTGAGTCGGTATGCCGACAAAGGCTTGAAAGGAAAGGTCTATACACAGACAGGGCATGACACAGACCAGACTAAAAACCAACCGGGTCTCGGACAAAGTGTGTCACGGACAAGTGCATGGTCGACACGAGGCTCCATGGGATGTTTGGGTAGTCCTGTGCTTGCACCGAGAGGCGTAATAAGACCAAACGGGCCGCGACAAGGATTTCCCCGGGTTAGGGACGTAGTGTGCAGTGTAAGGTCACGTGCGCGTAGTGTGCAAGAAGTCTATCTTCCTTTTCTGAGTAAAATAGAAATTTTTCATGTGTCTTAAAAAGAATGATGCATGATTTTTTTTTTGAAAATTTTCTTTTTTTTTTTTGAAACTCTTTTTTTTTTTGAATTTTTTTCTTTTTTGAATTTTTTTTTTGAAATTTAATGAACACATAAGCACATAAGCACAAAAATTCCAACAGTTAGGGACATGATTCCGACAGTCAAAATCTTGACTTTTTCCGAGGCGGCCAAAACAACACGAAAATGTGCAAAAATCAACACACACAACAAATGATTTTTAATGCCGGGATGGAAGCTTGACCCTCAAAAGCTTTTCCCCCTTTTTTTTTTTAAAAACGATGATACCGGTACGTGGGATTGTTAAACCACAATTTATCCCCGACTCGTGTTAGGAGGCGATAACGGGAAGTTTAATGGTTTCCACCAACATACCAAATATCATTTATTTTTTTTTAGAAAAAGCTTATTTAGTCCCCAGCGGAGTCGCCACTGTGATGTACCCGATTTTTTTTTGTGATCAAACGGAGTCGCCACGCCATTTTAATTTTGAGGGCCAAAACTTTGAAAAATGCCCGAGATTAAAGATTTTGGGTTCGGAGGTCACGTTACGCGCCGGGAAGGACGTTAGTGTGCACCCGGCGCACCTCGAAAAACGAGTCTTCCAAACATTTGAAATCCTTTTGTTGTGTGTGTGTGTGTGTGTGTTTTGACCAAAATAATTTGAAACTGAGAAAAGCAAAAATTGGGATCTCTTTTGAAAACTTTAAACTGATCCCATGATTTTTTGGATGATTTTTGGTTTGAAATTTGGTACTCAAAAGACCTTTTGAAGTTGGAAATTATTTCTGCCAGAATGAAAAAGGCAGTTGACCCTTGACTTTGAAATGGACTTTAGGGCTTCAAAAACTCAGAATCTGGGAAAAGTCCGAGAATGAAAGTTGTTTATAACACCTTAAATAGGGTTTCTGAAAAGGAACTTTCATTTTGGGGGTGATTTGAAGAGCCAAAACCTTCTGGAAATATCAGATATGAAATCTGGATTTCCAGAAACTGATGAACTGACCTTTAAAAGAAAATTTGAAAAAGGGAGTTTTACTCACACAAAAAATAAAATAAAAATATTTCTGGAAAGCTCTGGATGTTGGCTACAAAAAGTATTTTGTAGTCAACACCCAATTCCAAGTTTTACTGGGTCCAAAAAAATAGGAAAATGGACTGAGGTCTCAGAACAATGCTACTGGACAGCAAGATGTTCTTGAGGGAAAATGTGATTTTTGGGGGATTTGCATCTATGTTCACCCCATTTTCATCCCTAGACTTGATACCACTACTTTTTGTTAAGTGGTTATCATATTCAAGTCATCCTTGGGGAATTTATGGGGTTTAAACATGTCCTTTGCAAAGGGAAAGGGGATATTTTGTAGAAATGAAATTAAAGAGACAAATCAACTAGAGATTTAAAATGTGGACCATTTGAGATGGTCATTCATGAAGATGAACTTCAAGATGACCATCTTGGGTCAAAAATTAAGTTAAACTAGACATCAAGTAGATCCAAGTAAGAAGAACAAGATGAACAAGAAGTTAAAAGAAGATTTTGGGGTTTTGAGAAGGAGGGCTTTATCAATGGTGACACCCTATCTTCCTAGGCTTGGAATTTGACTTGAGGAGTATCAAGATTTGGTGCTTGACTTGAGGAGTATCAAGATTTGGTGTTTTGGAGTTGTGTTTGGGTGGATTCAAGGCTTGAATGTGTTTAGGGTTTGATGATAGTGTTGATCAAAGAGAAAACAAGTAGATAACACTTAAGTCCTCTATGTTTTCTCCCTAATCTTCCTCTTGAGTAGTGTTTTAAGATTGAACTTGGTGTGTTTAAGAGTGATATGAGAATGGTTGAAGTGAAATTGGGAAAGGTTCAAGAGAAAATGGTGGCAATCTAAGGATTCCCACTGTTTTCTCTCTATTTTTCGCCAAAATGCAGCTTCTGTGTGTAAAATGTGTTGTGTAGACTGAGAGAGGAGGGTTTAATTTATAGCCCTCTGTGATTTACATAGATGTCCGCGCGGAGGGGTTCGTAAGCGTGCACTGTTCATCTGCTACAGTGCTGGCTTTTGGACAGGAGGAATATTATTCAAAAAATTACAGCAGTTTGTTTTTCAACTTGCCTAATTCGGATTTTTCCAATTTCTTTTGCTTTTTGAGATTCTTTTCTTGGTTTAACTTTAAATGGCAATGCCCACTTTACCCTTGCTTTGTTAGAAAGGTTAGGGTTTGTTAGAAATGTTGGAAATGTTAAAACTTTCGTTAATTTTCTAACGAAAATACTAACGGCTCAAATTGGAGCACTTACACCGCCAAATGAAGACCGAGTAAAATTACCCGGATCGCGAGCGGGGACGCGGCGAGCGGCTTTCGCAAATTGGGACCTCGCCGGGAGGAGAGGAGTCGCCACGCCGTTTTGTATTATGAGCCCAAACTTTGAAAAAGGCTAGTTTGAAAAAGGAGGTCATTTTAGTTGGTAGCCAATACTTAGGAAAAGGCTTTGAAAAAGAGGTCGTTTTGATTGGTAGCCAAAACTTGGAAGAAGGCTTTGAAAAGGAGGTCGTTTTGATTGGTAGCCAAAGCATAGGAAAAGGCTTTGAAAAGGAGATCGTTTTGATTGGTAGCCAAAACTTAGGAAAAGGCTATTTTGAACAGAGATTGTTGGTTCGGAGGTCACGTTACGTTTCGGGAAGAGTATATTGAGATCACCCGAAATGCCTCGTATGACGAGTCTTTCTACCTTCCTCGAAAAGTGTGCGTGTGTGTGTTCGTGTTGCTTTTGAAAATGAGCTTGAATGACAAGCTTTAATCTTGGTTTGAATGACAAACATTGATTTTGGTAAAAAGAGCGTTTGAATGACAAACGTCGATTTTGAGTTCGAAAAGGAGTTCAAATGACGAACTGGAATCTTTAGTTTGAATGACAAACATTGATTTTGGTAAAAGAGCGTTTGAATGACAAACGTCGATTTTGAGTCGGAAATGAGCGTTTGAATGACAAACGTCGGTTTTGAGTTTGAAATGAGCGTTTGAATGACAAACGTCGATTTTGAGTTTGAACTGAGCGTTTGAATGACAAACGTCAATTTTGAGTCGGAAATGAGCGTTTGAATGACAAACGTCGATTTTGAGGGGTTTTAAAAAGGAGTTCGAATGACGAACTTTCGGTTTTGAACCGGGCATTACGATGTTACCAATTTTTATGAAAATGGTAGTAAATGAAATGCGATCAACGAGTCATTTTGTAACTCGGACAGTTGTAAGTAAATACTATCAACAAACCAAACGGTTTGGACTTGTAAATGACAGTATTGAAATGCGGTATCAACGGATCAAACGATCCGGACGGCAAAAATGCGATCGACGAGCCAAACGACTCGGATTTGTAAAGGTGCGTAAAGTAAATAGCAATATCGACAGATCAAACGATCCGGACTTGTAAATGATAGTCACGAACCAAACGGTTCGGACGATAAAAATGCGAAGCAACGGATCGAACGATCCGGACGGTAAATGACAGAAAAGTAAAAAACGGGACTTGAATGCCGTTTTAACCCGAAATTACTTCTCTTACGGGAGAGAAGATGATTAGGAACTAAAACGTATCAAGTCTCGTAGACGGCGTTACGTCGACATTTTGAGAACTTCGATCGGATTGAAAGTAGCGTTTGACACGTAAATCGAGACAAAATGGAGTTTAGAGAGTGAGAGTGTTACCAATGGCTAGGTATTGACTCTTTGGCTCGGAAAGGCGTATACGGGATACGATTTGGTGTTTAGGAGGTGTTTCAGAAGTGTTTGGTCTGAAAACGTGGTTTTCACGCAAATCTAGGCATTTCCGGGGCTCGGGAGGGTGTTTGGTTGGCTGGAACCGTGGGGTTTTGACAAAGATTAATATTTTTTCACCCTTTTTACTGAAGGGGAGGGGCTGTATTTATAGGGGGTGAAAATGGAAAATAGGTCGTCCGGCCTAAACTTCAGTTTGAGGGACTTTTGAGGTATTTTGGAAATTGTAGGGGCTGGCTGAGGAATCTGGTTTTTGAGGAAGAACAGGCCGGACGGCCTAACTCTCAATTTCAGGGGTATTTTGGACTTTTCACCCTTGAATTTGATTGATGGAGATGGGGGAGGCTGTGCATGTGTGCCACGTGTCCCTGTGAGTCACCAAGATAGGGTTTTTGTCCCGTTAATCCCGGTTTTGACTGTTTTCTAAATAACTGTCCAAGAAAATGTCCGGAACAGTCCCGGAAAGTCTCGAAAATTGCGTATTTCGAGGAAAGTGGTACTTTTTCGTGTGATAACGTGTGTTGAGTACACTTTAGAATTTGGATGCACGTGGCAGTCATGGGAAGTCTCGTTGACTCGGAAAGGGGGAATTAACGGATTCCGGTTAACTTGGAAAGGGCCGGTTAACGGATTCCGGTTAACTTTTAACGGATTGTAACGATCCGAATTTGGGTACTTACACCGAGTGATAAGCTTCTCGAGGCGAGAATTGGCAGTAACAATGAGTCATGGAAGCCAGCCAGTTGTGATCACCATTTATCCGGGAAATAATATTGTTCAGCGGGTACTAGTAGACTCCTTGGCAAGTCGCAATATTTTGTATTATGAAGCATTCAAGAGGATGAATTACACTGAAGCCAATTTGGTCCCTTACAATGGTTTTCTGGAAGGTTTTACAAATCATACAGTGAGGGTGAAGGGCATAATTGTTTTGGCTGTCGAGATTGGGGAGGGAAGGTTTGCAAGAACCAGAACTGTGGAATTCATGGTAATTGATTTGGTTTCTCCTTATAACGCCATAGTGGGAATTCCATTTATGCAAAGTTTCGAGATGGTGGTATCTATTCCACATCAGAGAGTGAAGTACCCCACCCCCAACGACATTGGGTGTTTAAAGAGTGAAGCTATCACAGTTGTCAGAAAGAAGCGAGAAATGCAGAAGGGGAAGGCGGCAAGTACCAGCTCATTAACAACTAAGTCTGCAAATCGGCCATTGCGTATCAATATGATTGTCGCAGAGGAGGAGGAAACATATTGGGTGGTAACAGAAAGTATGATGAATAATACGGCAATCATAGCCGTAGCGACAACTGTGGTTTCTGAAGGCGCAGAGATGGAGGTTGATGAGGTGAGTGAAGTTGAAGTAGAGATAAGGGATCAAGAGGCCACCGGCGAGATTGATGTTTCAATGGAAATAGTTAATGTGACCCCAACTTTGAGTTATGTAAGGGCAGTCAGACTGGTTCAGATGAAGGAACCTATAATTGAAGAAATTGATGATGAAGAGGAGTTTGAGGAGATTGAGGTTGAGACAATGGACGGACGGCCAACGGGAAACACCTTTGCATTGCCAAGCGAGAAGGTCCCCGTCAGAGACAAGAAAAGAAAGAGGATTGAAGTCGACACACTGCAAGTGGGAGATGAGCCTGATATTCAAACTGTGGAAGAGTTGGAAGAAGTGGAGATGAATAGCGACTTTCCCGAGTAGAAAATTAAGATAGGGAAGCAGTTGACAAAAAATGAGCGAGAAGAACCGGTCGCATTTTTGTAAGAAATTTTAGACGTGTTCCCTTGGCAGCTTGAAGATATGAGGAGAATAGACAAAAATGTCGCCATGAATTACTTAAACGCAGATCCGAACATAGAGCCATTCAAGCAGAATGTTAGATATTTGTCGGCGGACAAGGAGAAAGCGGTTTTAGAGGAGGTGGAGAAATTGTTAAAGGTGGGAATCATCGAAAAGATTCAATACCCAATTTGGTTGGTATGTCTGGTGATGGTGCTGAAGGCGAATAAAAAATGGAGAATGTGCATAGATTTCAAAGACCTGAACACGGCATGCCCCAAGGATTGTTATCCTTTGCCGAAGATTGACAAGCTATCTTGCCATGATTCTTTCATAAAGCTTGTTGATTTCTAGTTTCAAGTTAAAATTTTGTATGTATAGTTTGTCGTGATGTTTTCACAAGATTGTCGAATTTTAACTTTAAGTTAAATCTTTGTTGTATGAATCTACGATTGGCGCGAACGAGGCATGGAGTTCACGCATGGAGGGAGGTTGGCTCCCTAGTAACCGCCCCCAAATGATGATGGTCAGGGAGGTTGCCGCCCTAGTAGGAACCCCAAAAGAAGATGGCCAGGGAGGTTGCCCAAATGATGATGGCCAGGGAGGTTGCCGCCCTAGTAGGAACCTCAAAAGAAGATGGCCAGGGAGGTTGCCCAAATGATAATGGCCAGGGAGGTTGGCGCCCTAGTAGCCGCCCCCAAATGATGATGGCCAGGGAGGTTGCCGCCTAGTAGGCACCCCCAAAAGAAGATGGTCAGGGAGGTTGCCGCCCTAGTAGCCACCACCAAATGATGATGGCCCGGGAGGTTGGCGCCCTAGTAGCCACCCCTAAAAGATGAAGGCCAGGGAGGTTGCCGCCCTAGTAGGCACCCCCAAAAGAAGATGGCCAGGGAGAGTGGCACCCTAGTAGCCACCCCAAATGATGATGGCCAGGGAGGTTAGTGCCCTAGTCGCCGCCCCCAAATGATGATGGCCAGGGAGGTTGCTGCCCTAGTAGGCACCCCCAAAAGAAGATGGCCAGGGACGTTGGCGCCCTAGTAGCCACCCCCAAATGATGATGGCCCGGGAGGTTGACGCCCTAGTAGCCACCCCCAAAAGATGAAGGCCAGGGAGGTTGCCGCCCTAGTAGGCACCCCCAAATGATGAAGGTCAGGGAGGTTGGCGCCCTAGTAGCCACCCCCAAATGATGAAGGCCAGGGAGGTTGGCGCCCTAGTAGCCACCCCCAAAAGATGAAGGCCATGGAGGTTGCCGCCCTAGTAGGCACCCCCAAAGAAAGATGGCCAGGGAGGTTGGCGCCCTAGTAGCCACTCCCAAATGATGATGGCCAGGGAAGTTGGCGCCCTATTAGCCGCCCCCAAATAATGATGGCCCGGGAGGTTGGCGCCCTAGTAGCCACCCCCAAAAGATGAAGGCCAAGAAGGTTGCCGCCCTAGTAAGCACCCCCAAAAGAAGATGGTCAGGAAGGTTATCGCCCTAGTAGGTACCCCCAAAAGAAGATGACCAGAGAGGTTGGCGCCCTAGTAGCCACCCCCAAATGATGATGGCCCAGGAGGTTGACGCCCTTGTAGCCACCCCCAAAAGATGAAGGCCAGCTTTCCATCGGAAGGGCAATCTCAGCCCCCAAACGCTTGTTTTGTTCTTCTAGGCCCAGCTTCAGAGTCTCCATCTCGCTCCTCAAATCTTTTTCAGCTTGGTCATAAGACTTGACGGCCTCACCAACTTTGGCTTTCTCAGCTAGAATGGCAGCGACATCCTGTTCCCGCTGAATAAACTTCTTGTATCTCTCTTTATCAGCCAGAGCTCGCTTGCGAGATTTCTCGCAGGACTCCAGTTCAGAAGTCAAGTTGCGACATCTGTTCCTTAGGCCGTAAATAGTACTTGATATATGTTGAAAAAAGAACAGTTAGAACGAAAAGATAGTGAGAAGCAAAGTAGATGTAGTGGCGGAAAGCGTAAGGACTTACACCGCAAAGATGAAGGCCGGCAGAGTTAACTGAAAAGTCTTCATCCTGGTCCTCAATCTCAGTGACTTTTTGCTGCATGCTGGAGCGTTGGATAATGCCACCCCCAAGCATGCAGTAGTTGGGATCTGTGGAGTGAATGTCAAGGAGGGGCAAGGCGGGAACGTCGTAATTTCTTTACTGAGCTCATAGAGGCCGTCCTCATCAGTCCTCATCAGAAGGCATTTGGAATCCTTCCTGCAGCTAACTTGCAACCTTGAAGCTGTCGGCTTCACCAGAGTCACCTTCATCAGTATTGGAGGGAAATGGATCCTCAGCGGGGCGAGCTCTATTAGTTGGGCGGGAACCAACTTCCTTCAGCTAAGCAGGATTAATTGGTCAGTTGTATGGATGGTTTGGTCTCCACCAGAAGCGGCATCCGTGGTTTGTTCTTGGACTTCTTCTTCTTCCTCAGTAGCTTCATCCCTGATTCTAAGTGGTGAAGCCCGAGAGGGAGTCTTGGATTTCCTTTTCGTTCTAGAGGGCTCAATAGCCTTCCCAGCGGCTTTCTCCGCAGCAACAGCACCCTTCTCGCGCGTAATTGCCTCAGAGTCATCCCCATGGATGGAAATAGGGATTTCAAGTTCAAAATTTCTGAGGAGGCTAGTCTGCCTGGATTCAGCAAGTCGCTTGCGGTGACCATCAGCACGAGAGAAAGCTTCCCGCCTCTCCATAAGTCTCATGGTTCTAATCTAAATTCTGTAAAGTAATGAAAGTGTTAGCAAAAAAGAAACAAAGAGAAACAAGATGAAAGTTAGATCAAGGGCGAGAAATATACTATAGACTTCAAACATGGCATTGCAACAACGACCTTCTTGTTGACAAGGTCCACATTCAGAAGCAAAGCAATTGTCAGAGTGAAGCTCCCACCTAGGATAAGGAGTAGTGTGGATAATGGTCGCGCGGGATTCATCCCTTGGAAATGTGAAGTCTGGAAGGCCGACCTTGCGTAGTAAGGAGGGGAGAGAAAGAATTTCCCTCCAGGAAAATAGAGCCAAGCCTGTGTTGTTGGCATCGGCGAGAACTTTTAAATCTTCTCTTTTAGGCGATTATCGCCAGAGACTAAAGCCTTTCTAGTCTCAAACTTGGGAATTATCTCCCGAAGGTCGCCAGAATGATTCCAGCCGACACGAGAAGTAACGAAAGGGGTTTGGGTTGCCAGTTATGAACTTTACGAGGAAGTGGGGTGAGAATTTTTGGTTTTCGGTATTTGATGGACAAACGGTTCTCGACAGTATCATCCCGCTTGGAGATCGCTGTGTAACCTTCGAATAGATGGACAAACAAAGGGATTGTTGGTTCTTGCCTAAGGGCTCTACAGATGGTCAAGTAGCTTGTGAGTATGCGGAAGGCGTTGGGGTGAAGGTCAACAACTGCGGCTTGGGCTTTTTGCATAACTGCACATATGAAAGGATCTATGGGGAATCTAAGTCCAACTTCTAGCTGGGAGGTATATACGACAACCCCGTCCATCCTTTGCCGCATGGCGGCAAGAGAAAGGTCGTCGGTATAAGGCACTATGTGGTAAACGTGATGGTTTATCCCATATTTTACATGAAGAGGCGTTTGAAAATATAAGGAAGAGGAAGTACTTGTTTCGGCGACAATGGAAGGGGGGATCTCGTGAGAGACTTGATGTTCTGAAGAGGTTTCCGCAGCCAGCGTATCAGAGACGTCATGGCTGGATGAAGAGCTGGTGGAAGACATGTCGCCAAGTTCACCGGAGGAGAGAACCTGTTTATAGAAGTGACGACTACGTAAATTGAGAGCAGTGGGATAGTCAATATCTGAAAAGTCAGAATAAAAAAGGGGATGGTAGAAGTCGCAAATGTGTGTGCAAAGTTCCCAAGTGGTGAAGAAAGTCTTCATGGGTACAGACTTGTGTAAAAAGGGAGGACCCCTAATTTCTAAGGCATCCAAAATGGCGACATCAGCGCCATGCCGCATGAGCATAGAATTGAGATCCTCGCGCGGGATTCGAGCCCAGACCCCCATGTCTACTCTATAAAACCCCCCACTTTTCTGGTTTTGATCAAACCTAATGGTTCTCGCACAAGATTTAGTTCTTGCCATTCATGCGAGATAGGGGAGTTGGAATAAAAGTAAAAAACTTGAAGGTTTAGAAGTTGTACCTGGAGATATGCAGAAAACGGTTGAAAACTTGAAGGTTTTTCCGGATTTTTGGCCGGAAACTTCAAAAAGTTGGGAATTCTTTAGAAACGCTCCAGATAGGCCGGAAAAGGCAGCGTAACGAGCATAAAGTTGAAGGGAGCACGAAAATGGTGAAATCGAACGGAAAATGTGGACGGAATAGCAAAGGGGGAGATTGAACAGAAATCAGTTCGCCGGAGATTGCAAGGGAGTTTTTCGAAGCTCTGAGTAACTGAATTGAGAATGAGAGGCTTGGGGGCTGACCTTAGCCAAAGAAGATGAAAGGGTGTTGGGGAGTTTTTCAAAATATTAAATGATCTTCGAATTTTGAGATTCCCCCTCATTATTGAGGAGATATCATTAAAGGCATGAAATTTGAAACGGTGAGTACGGACTTGACAAACCGTCCATATCAATCAGCCAGGAGACGACACGTGGACGGGAATGTGTCAACTGGGATTGTCTTCTCGCCAAGCGACAAACAATTGGCGGGAACTTCATGCGACAACCGTAATTTCTTGACTGGATCATAAATAATCCAGATCTCGAACTTGGGGGCTACTGATGTGGTTGTGAAAAATGGGAATTGGGCCCAACTCGTTAATATGAGGCCCAATTCGGCAATTATAGATCAAGGCCCATGATAATGGGCCAAGGGTATCTTAAGGTAACCAGCGACTTCCCTTGAGCATTTGCGGGAACCCTCCGGCGAGAAGCCCATTAGCCTATCATTATAGGGAGATGATGTAAGTTCAAAGGTCGAAATCTCGCCATTTGTGTATTTATTAGCGATCACCAAGAGTTGTCGCCATGTGATGGTTGTCGCCATAGGCGACATCAAAGATCAGTATCTACAGTTCATAAGTCGTTAATGTCGTTATAAATGGGGTCCACCGTATCCGTCAAATGATGAAAAGTGTGTCAGAGATAAAGTTGACGGTGCCACCTATGGATGGAGACATTTTTGCCCACCTTATGGATGATCGACACGTGTCCTTGGCATGTGACTTGCACATGATGTTGTGGGAGTATATAAGTTACCTCAAAAAAGGCATTTGTAAGTTCTCTTGAGTTCATTTTTCTGCAAATCTCTTTCCAGTTCATGCTATTGTTTTCTTATTAACTTGAAAGTATACTTACTCTCATGCCGGATGGGCAACGCCGGAGACGCCCCCGGCTTAGTTCACGTTGGTTTGTGTGTGCAGGAGACAAACGGAAAGCAGCCGGATTATCCTCTCTTTTCAGTTCTGTGCAACCATTTTGGCGTGGTAGCATCAAAACCTCATTCATTAAGGCTTGAAATGAGGCAGGGACATTAGTGAGACCAAAAGGCATGACCTTAAATTCAAAATGACCATGATGTGTTCTAAAGGCAGTTTTAGGGATATCCTCTTGTGCTACCCTGATTTGATGGTATCGTGACCTTAGGTCCAACTTTGAGTACCATTTTGCTCCATGCAGCTCATCTAATAGCTCTTCAATCACATAAACCTATTCTTGATAGTCATGTCATTGAGTCCCCTATAATCCACACATAACCTCCATGATCCATCTTTCTTAAGCACCAATAGCACAGGAGAGGCAAAAGGGCTAGAGCTATGCTGAATGATGCCACTATTAAGCATTTCTCTAACCTGTTTTTCAATTTCATTCTTTTGGAAATGTGGGGTTCTGTAGGGTCTTTGGCTGATGGGTTCACTACCCTTTTTCAAGGGTATCCTATGATCATGTCTCATTTTTGGAGGTAGTCCATTGGGCTCTCCAAATACCCTTGCATACTTCTGTAGTAGGTTCTCCAGTCTTGCCTTAGTTTCAATTATGTCTCCCTTCCCATTCATATAAAACAAGTACCACACTAGGCCATCCTTAGTCTTCCTGATCATTCTGCTCAGTCCTTTGCCACTAATCAGTTTCAAGTAGCCTTTCTCCCCTATCCCTTTGAGAGTGATCTTCTTCTTTCCCATTAACAAGGCAATCTCCATTTTCTTATAATCCAGTGTGACTGGACTGTGGCACTTTAACCATTCCACTCCTAAGATTGCATCACATCCCCATTAGGGTAGAACCCTCTCAAATCTGCCTTAAATTGGTACCCTTGCATCTCCCATTTAAACCCCTTACATATGGCATCACTTGCTAGTTTATTTCCATCAGCAACAGTGACATTGAGAGGTAAGGTCTGCTCAGCTATACACCCTAACTGTCTTGCAGTATTAGGGTCAATAAAATTGTGTGTGTCCCCACTATCAATTAGTATAGTGATCTCTCTCTTCTGAACTTTACCTTTCACCTTAATTGTGTTGTGAATGAGAATCCCATTGAGTGCTAATACTGAGATTTGTGCCTCTTCTTCTTCTTCTTCCACAACCCCCTCTATCTCCACTTCTTCATCATCAATGGTTACAATTTCAGCCTGTGGGTGCTTGTGCTCTCTAGTTGCAAATTTGTTAATGACATCATTTACGAATTTCACCCATGGAGTAAACCCTCTTTCCACCTAGTAGAACTGATACCAATGACTAGCTCTACCCTTAAAATAAGTAAAGGCATATTTAGCCTTTCTTAAATCCTCCATGGGATTGAATTCAAAAAACTGGTCACACTTAATGGCCCACCCTCTAGAATCCATCCCATCGAATTTTGGAAAGTCCATCTTGGGAGGTTTGGAATTCCATGGCCCTGTCTAATTAGGAGGAATGAACTGTGGGGGAAACATGTAGGCATTGTACTGATAGGATTATTGAGCTTGTGGTGGATGTTGGTATTGTGGGAAAGTGGTATTCTGTGGTGGGTTTGGATGATTTGGCTGTTGGGTTGGAGGATTCTGTGGAGGAGCCTGGTGAGTATAAGAAGATTGTGATGTTGGTAGATTTGGTTGAGTATATGGTGGGTGATTGGTTTGTGAGTTTGGTTGAGTGTACTGTGGTGGGGGTGGATAATAAGGTGCCTGGTAGTGTTGATTTGGTGATTGTGGTGGCTGGTTTTTTTTTTTTTTTTTTTTTTTTTTCACTACTCACACACACACACACATGCACGCACAAGCCATGAGCTCTAGCCAGCAGGCCAAATCCCCATGTGCTGTGGTGGCTGGTTTTGTGTATATGGAGGGTTGTAAAATTGGGGTTATACCTGGTGTCCTGTTCTGAGCTAACATCAGTATGAATTCCAGTATTTGGTGGAATTGCTTCCCCATCCAATCCCCCTTCTGGTACTTGTTTCTTCCCGCTATCGAACCTAACACTCAACCCATCAAACATGACCTTCATTTCCAGCTTCAGATCTGCCATACTGGAAATAATTTAATCATTCTTCAAGCAGAATTGATTTTTATTTTTACTACCAATGTACTGAAATCAATAACATGTTGTGTGACCTATCAGGATCTCATTTGGATGGAGCTTACTTCTGGATTGAATGATCCGACTGCAAGAGATAACTGATGATTCAGAACAGCAAGGGTGCAGAATACAAAGATAAATCAGAAAGTTCTGTACAATTCCAATCACGCTAGCTCGAGGCGAAGAACATCATAATTAGGGTTAGCCAATACTCCTTCTCCATCTCATCATAGATTAGTGTTTTTGCTGCCTTAAATTTTCAGTTCATTCAAACTTGGAAGAAAGAAACGCTACCTGAAAACAATAGAATCTTTATTTGAAATCTCAGGCCCACACAAACCAACATCTAACACCAAGAAGTAGCATAGAATACATAACTGTGTTCATTAGAAAAGAACATGGAAACAAGTATACATTGAGCAATCCTATGGCTAGATTTCAGTCAGTCCTTCTTCTGTACCCAAGAATGAATCCCGAATTGACTTCATTTCGTTCACAATAACGTACATTGGCATTCGACTACTTGGTAAATGATTCGCACACGATACTCCAATTTTCATCAGTGAAATTAAACAGTTCTCCATTTTCGTTCTAGTGCTGGTGGCTAGGCTATCACATCGGATGATTGATTTTTCTTCTGCTTCGTCCTCTTTGTAATCTCCTTCTTTCTCAGATAACAGTGATGGGTCAACCATGTCCATGACATGCTCGGACAATGCTGTTGCTACCATTTGGTGAAGGGTAAGACCATACTTGAAGCTGTCATCAGTTGGTCTTTTACCCGTAAGCATCTCCAGTAAGAGTATCCCATAGCTGTAAACATCTCCAAGTGTAGATGTCTCTCCTCCCATTGCGTACTCTACAATCACCATCAAACGGATTTTGAATTGTAAGCATTCTAATTTAATAAGCCTATCGACATTCGAACCATCATACTTTGCTCAAGCTCCGGTTTTAACCATTTTCGTATTTATTTAACAGTTTTAACCATCTGTGTATTTTTTAAAGCAGTTTTAACCATTTTACTTTAGATATGCACTCGTATCCCCAAAAATTGAAAGTATGATGATTAAAATAGCTAAAAATATATGCACAAAATATTCCTATTTGTAGAGGCATACCAATAGATAAGAAGAATATACATGCACTCGTGAATGAAAAGTTGAATCTTACCTGGAGGAATGTAACCAAGGGAACCCTTGAGGGATACGGTTATAGATTGGCTCAAGGAAAGATCGGACGACTGGAACAGAATCTTTGCTAATCCAAAGTCAGCAAGATGGGCTGTCATATCATCATCAAGCAGTATGTTGCTTGGTTTTAGATCACAATGAACAATTGGTGGTACACAATCATGATGAAGATAATCCAAGGCATAGGCAACTTCAATTGCTATGTTGAGTCTTTGGATAAAGCTCAAACTTGTCTTCTTCATGTTTGGTTCCCTGTTTGTAGGATACAGCCACTGGTCTAGGTTACCGTTCGACATGAACTTGAATACAAGACATTGAAAGTCATTACCATTGTTATCCACACTAGAGCAGGCTGATAGGATGTTGAGAAGATTACGATGCCGTATGCTCTTTAAAGCATTGAATTCATCCATGAAAGTCTTGGAAGCTCCTTTTTGTTGAGGGTTTAATACTTTGACGGCCACAATTGCATTATCAGCTCTAATAACTCCTTTATATACAGTACCAAAACCACCTGATCCTATTAAATTTTCCTCGGAGAACCCATTAGTGCATTCAAATAATTCTTGGTAAGAAGTACCCGACTGCCAATACTTGGTTGAGGATGTTTCTGAAGGTCTTTTTCTTGATCTCCTTATGATAGCGTAAGCAGAAAAAGCACAAAATATAATAAAAGCCACAGCTAAGATAGCTAGAGGAGCTACCACTTTAGGAGCAAGAAGTTTTCTTGTCGAGTCTGGAGAAGAACATACAGGCAAGTTCAAGCCTGGGACCCCTCCACATAATCTGTAATTTCCTTGCACGTAAACTGCACTTGCATTTGCAAAAACTCCTTCTTTCGACACCTCTCCTTCGAATTCATTGTATGAAATGTTAAGTTTCTTGAGCAACGGAAGTTTCCAAAAAAACATTGGTAGAGGCCCAGATAAGTTGTTATGCGAGAGGTCAATTTCTGTTAATCCTCGTAAGTTTTCCAAAGAGTCGGGAACTCTGCCTTCAATCATATTACCTTGCATGAGAAGGCTTTCCAAATTTTGACAACGGCCGAGTGTTGTAGGAATTTCCCCCGTCAGTTTGTTCCCACCAAGGTTTAGTTCCTTTAAGTTTGTCAAGCTACCAACTTCAACAGGCAATAAACCAGTCAATGAATTATCAGCCATGGATAGAGAAATTGAAAGGGAAGATAGACCCATGACCACTTTTGGTATTACGCCGCTAAGATTGTTTCTACTAAGGTTCAATACCAACAAATTTTGACAACCTCCGAGGCTTTCAGGTATACTTCCCTGTAGATTGTTGTCATTCAGGAAGAGCCTCGTTAACAAAGTCAAATTACCAATCGAGGATGGAAGGCCGGTAAACTTGTTAGAATACAAAGACAGCCCCTCTAACTTGTGAAGTTTGCCAATTTCATAAGGAATATTTCCAGTTAAGTAATTTTGTCCCACTTCAAAACGAGCCAAATTAATGAGGTTCTCAATCCCAACAGGAATTTTCCCTTGAATCAAATTGGAAGAAAGCGTAAAAATTTTCAGGTTAGAGGACAAGTTAGCAATCGAATGAGGTATTTCACCCTCAAAAAGGTTATCTGACAAGCCCAAAACTTCCAAATTAGTACAATTAGCCAGCAAAGAAAAGAAATTCAGACCGCCAACTTCTCCCTTTCCAAGTCTGTTTGCATCAAGGTAGATTCTAGACAAATCTCGCAATGTTCCAAGATTTGGAGGAACAGACCCCTCTAAATCATTGATAGAGAAGTCAAAAATCTGGAGCTTTGAAGCATTAGATAAAGATATAGGCACGCGCCCAGTAAATTTATTATCAGCTGCAGCAAAGACTTGTAGATTAGGAAGTGTGACCCCAAGATCAGGTGGGAGTTGACCCTGCAGCTGATTTTGTGTGACTGAGAAGTAAAATATAGAGGATATATTGAACAATGAAGGAGGAATGATACCAGATAGTTCATTTCCATAGAGTTGGAAAAATTTTAATTTTCTGAGATCACCAAGCTCATGTGGAATACTACCATGGAGTTTATTTCCGGTTAGAGAGAGTGCAATCATCGATGAAAAGTTTCCAATCCAAGGGGGAATTCTTCCAGTCAAGTTGTTATTTGCAAGTCCTAAGTACAACATTTTGGACAGTGAAAATAGCTGGTCCGGTATGGACCCCACGAGCTTATTTGAGATTAAATCGAGCACTTCAAGATTTGTACAGTGAGTGAGATTTGTTGGAATCATGCCAGTGAAAGAATTTGTGCTCAAGTTTAGATAGCGAAGCTGTAATAACTTTCCGAATTCTTGAGGAAGTTGACCAAGGAAGCCATTGGCTTGTAGATTGATTCCTGTCAGGAATGTAAGGTTGCCAATAGAAGGAGGGACTGAGCCAACTAGGCTGCTTGACTGCAAATTCAAGATGCTAACTCGACCATTGAGTGGGTTACAGGTAACCCCGACCCAATAGCAGAAAGTAAAAGAATCGTTCCATGACTTCATGATTTGGCTCGGATCATCGATTATTCGATTCTTGAAATCTATTAGAGCAAGTCGGTCCGTCTCCGTTCCGAAATTTGGTGGTGTTATTGATTCCACACATGAAATCAAGAACAGAACAAGAGTTGTCCAAGTGAGGAATCTCAATGAAACCACCCATCTCCAATTTGCAGAAATATTCATAGTTGGAAGATTGAGCTTTTTTCTTTAGGGAGGAGAATATAGCCTTATCTCAAATAAATATTCATAGTTGGAAGATTATTGTTGAAAATGTTGAGTGGTCCATTGAGATGGGAACTGTCAACTGAGCTTTAAATTCTCATCTAACTTCTTGAATTCTTCTTTCTTGAGTCCCTACTAGCAATAACTCTAAAGTCTACACTTTTTGTTCTTTGGTGCTATAATATAATTATACTCTTTTTGATATAACTAGACTAAAGAAAATATAGAATAATAGCAATTCTTGAATTCTTACTATATTTGAGAGATTGAGCAAACTGGTGCAATTGCCGGTACGGGATTGACAACTATCTACTCACTATTCCCTTCCTCACATTCTCTCACTTACTAAAATGCACATTTCATACTCACAACAATTACATTTTTTCTTAATCCTCGTGCCCAAAACAAAAGTGTAACTTTTAGTGTGACAGAGGGATGGAGTATGTTTTCAGAATCCAATTAGCCTTTTATCTTTAACTTGGTCTTGCAATATAAGTATTTTGCATATTTGGATATTTTTCTAATTATTACCCTTACCAAATTCAAGTATACTAAATGTTTTAATTAGTAGACTTTTCAGACGTGAACTCTTTAAGTCGAACAAATAAAGTATTCTATACAAATGATTGGAAGAATGAAACGCTACGGTGAAAGCATAGCAATTCCTATTTAAAAGTCAATCTATGAATACACAACAAATGAATAGCATAAAGAAGAATATACGATAATCATCTATACAATTTTTTGCCAAATAGCTCTAGCTCAAGTGATATCCGATGTCCCAAGACTGTATTTTCCTCTGCAGTCTATGTCTCTTATTCTTTGAATTTAAGATGGAGAAATACCAGTCTAGTTGATTCTTTGGAGTTAGAAGGATAACTTGGAGAGATCGAAGTGGGGAATATGCACAATTTGGTGATCAGTAGTTAGGAGTCTCTAAGCTTGATGATGGAACCATGAAAACTGCTTTGAATGTGGAGCATGTTTCAAGTGCAACTACAAATGTTACTAGTCTTTAGGCATATAAGTTCAGTTGTTGTCGTAGGACTGGACTTTATCACAAAAAGTGCCTAAATTAAGATAACTTGGGTTGGAAAACTCAATTAACTGAAAATGATATATAGTTATGCAGAAGAAGTCATGTGAAGTGCCACCAAAGATGCATAGAGACCATCTTTGATATGAATCAAAGTGTCATGTTTTCTTTTCTCCAAGATCACACCATCCTTAACCACTGCAATCACATCCGCTCCCTTTATAGTGGAAAGCCGATGAGCCACCATCACTGTTGTCCCATTACCCTGTCCAATGCATCTTGAACCACCCTTTCAGACTCTGCATCTAGTGCACTTGTTGCCTCATCCAGTAATATATTATAGTATCTTCGGACTCTTTGTTGGAAAAATTGTGCATTAATGTGAATGAGAAATTGATTTTCTCTAATTAAAGTGGAAACCAAGGTGTAACCTTTGGGTTTGTTGATAATTAACCAAAAATTGAATTCCTTTTTAAGGAATTATGAGGCTTTTATGTTTGGGTTGTTACAAGAACAAATATGAATTAATTCTCATATTGCTCTTTTATTCATGGATTGATTTCTCTAATTAAGTTAGAGAATATGTAACAACACAAATATTAATGTTAAGGTTAATTATACATGGTTAATGTCAATTAATTCTAAGTTCCCTACATTTTTTTTTTTTTGGCGAAAAGGGCAATGCCCCCTAAATTTTATTAAAAATAAAAATTCAAAAGTACAATAATTAAAGAAAGACAGAAAATAAAATAAAGAAAAGGTCAATCAAATCGCCTTTTAGGATTCCAAGGCCTTTTAGGCATGATGCTTTTTGTTTTTGCTTTCGATCCAGATTTTCCTCGTTTCCCTTTAACCTTTTGAAATCCATCTTCTTCATCATAATAATCTTCAAAATTATCGCCGTCAGCCATTGGAGCCCTCGGATCAACATGAACACCGCCAACAATGCCCCCATAAGTGCGAGCATCATGAAAAGCCGAAGGAAAGGTATCAGAAAGACCGCCTTTAGGTTCAGAATCACATTTTTCCCGGAGAATAAGAGCATCTTTTAGGTTTTTTGGGTTTATAAATTCGGAATTAAAATATTTAGGATTTGGCATACGAGCAGTAGAGGAACGTAAGTTAGGAGCTGATGAGGCTTGTATTTGTCTAACCTTTTCCCGAACGAGATTTAGAGCTTCGCTATCCAATACAGGAGCCGACATAGGGATGGATGATGAGACCGTAGACCCATTTTGAATGGCCAAATCCCCCAACTGCGCTCCAAGCGCAGCAGTAGTTACAAGAATTTCATTTCCTGTATTTATATCAACAATATTTGTGTCATCCAAGACAACCAATTCTTCACCTTGAGTGTCAACTGTTTCATTATTTTCGGCTGACAACTCGTTAGAGTGATCAATCCCCCCATCGAGAACAACAACTTCAGTCTCATGAACAGCTTTTACGGGACCATTTCCAGAATTAATCAATACATTTTCTTGAACAGATTGAACATGAGCATTTCCAGCATTGACTGAAACATTCTCTTTCTGAACAGTAAGATTAGTCGCATGAACCCCCCCCCCTTGTTGTTCTCAACATTTCCCATTGACGTAGAAGGATCGTTTACTTTAGGTTTTTCAACATAAACCAATTTTTTTCCCATATTTGCCTCCTTCGTGACACCACCAGCAGGAGCCACTTCCGTAATACCAGGACCAGCCGTGAGAACCTCACCATTAACTTCAACCCCATTCTTCGTATTTGTCTTCTTTGGATGAAGATAAAAGCATTCATTCACATTATGACCTAGCTTATAGCAATGCTTACAATAGCTTGGGAGGTTATCAAACTCTAATGGCTGCCAAAAACTAGAAAAATCATCTCCGCAGTCAATGAAAACTCTAGAGGGAAGTTTCTTTAAGAGATCAACTTAAACTAGAATTTTCGCTACACTAGGCCTTGAAAGGTTACAAGTTGCTTGGTCAATAGCTAGTGGCTCCCCAAAAATCTTAGCAATTGAAAATAGACATACCTTGTTGAACATATGAATTGGGAGGCCGGGTAATCCAACCCAAACAGAAAATAAAGAAGACTCCTTGTCCGGCCTCCAAGAAGGTGACCAACGGAACACTCGCATAGGAAAACGCCCAAGGTGCCATTGTTCTTTTGCCCAAAGTCTATTAAAATCTCCTTCATGAACAATCTGAATAAGAATGTGTTTTGAATCAATATGTCCCAATTTAAAATCAGCCTTTAATCCAAACTTCAAGAACTGTTGTCTTGTAACCTCCATTGATGGTCGACCATGAGAAAATTTTCCAACCAAGGTGTATTTAAATGGCTGGGCTAAAACATTAATAAACTCTTTTGAGAACTTCAAGCAAGGCTCACCTTTGTGGGTAGAAATAGGAATGGTATTCAACGGCTGAGAATTGGAGATATTAGGAGCGACACCCTTCACAATTGAAGCAAATGACTTTGCGGCTGTAGGGGAAGACGGCTGGGTATTAGTGATATTAGAGTTTGTAAGCGGTTTAGGGTTTGATAGAGAAGGAACCGAATTATCCATGCAGAACCCAAGCGGCGGAGGAGCAGCAAAGGCCGAGCATGGAGGCGGATCAGGAGCAGCAATGGCAATACCAGACGATGAAGCAGCCATAGACCGTAAGCTTGGCGGCGGCAAGGAGACCCACCGGAATAGGTTGGCGGCGGCTAGGGAAACCCTAGAGCATTTTTTTTATGTTATTCTATGTTCCCTACATATTCTTCTTATATTAGGTGTTGTCTTTTTTTCTTGGCTAGGAAGAAGAAGAAGTTAGAAGATAGAGAAGATAGAAAGATGATATGAGAGTCTCATGTTGTAACTCTAGAGCCTAGGATTTTCTTGTCTAAAATTTTCTTTTGGTCTCTTTCTTTGAAGTTCTAGTTGATGATTTAGTTCAAGCATACGTTCAATTCGTCGGGAAGCTCAAGTGCGGAGTTGCACCCGGTTTGTCCGTTCTATCCTGGGAGACTAACGCCCGTGGAAGCCTCGAGCACTCTTAGAGAAGGGGACGAATTAGTCCTAAGAAAAGTGTATAACACGGCTCGGACACAAGTGAATCAAGATGACTTCCATACGGTTTTCTCTTTTCATTTTCTATTTTGCATCTCCATCCTTCCCATATGCTATGTTGGCTCGGATGGTGTCACTAAACAAGATTGGTTCTTGGCCCACAAGATCCATTTGTTGCCTCAGCCATTTCAGTTGGAATTCTGAATATCAATCCCATTCAGCATAATATGACCAGAAATAGGGTCGTAAATCTCTGTAATAATGAGATCACTGTTGACTTCCCACTTCCACTTTCTCCAACCAATGCCACTATCTGAGACATTAATACATTATACCAACTCCAGTTTAGCATATACTCCCTCCGTGCCATAACAATATCACACTTCCCTTTTAGTCCGTCCCAAAATAAATGTCGTGTATCCAAATATGGAAAGAGTCTTAGAGCAATTTTAGCATTGTACAAGCAAGCACAAACAAGTAAAGCACATTCCTTGAAAACGTTGACTAGTCAAATGTGGCATCTATTATGGGACAGAGGGAGTAAATACTACTATATAAAAGGCATATGGGAAAATGGAAAGATGACACGGACACGGGTTTCTCTTACCTTGCTACTATGAATGGTCAGGGAGAGGTCTCTGAAGATTTGAACATCAGGTCTGGTAGGGTATTTGAAGCTTACATGGTGGAGTTCAATTTCCCCCTTAACATTGTCTAAAGTCATTCTAGACTCATCGCTAGGGTCTATCTTGGACTCTCGATCTAGAATAGCAAATATAGAAACAGCTGCATCCTTGGCTGCTAGAATCTGAAGTGAATGAGCTTGATTGAGAGACTGCCAAGGCTGTCAGTGTCAGGGCAAAGAAAACCTGCCAGAAATGATTCGTAGTAATTACAAGATCACCATTCTGAGTTATTTGAATCTTTTTTTACGGTGGAGGAATTACTTACACGAAAAACGTCAGAAAATGTAGTTTTTCCATCCTCAACAAGCCGGGGGGCTCCTGCATAAAAAGCTTGCTGTATAGACACAAAACAGTAAAGCAGAAGATACCCCAAAACCAACTCCACAAACCAAGCCTTGCCTTATTCCCTTCTTCATGGGACCCTCACACTTCTTTCTGTATAGTTACATTACTTTCTCCTCCGCACAAAAAGAAGCAACAGTTCTTATACTTCCCACTGCATCTGTAGCAACTTGGCTTGCTTTCTCGTGCATAATCTGCAAAAGTTCCACATTAGACTTTGGATCATAATTCATGACATCAGAGTTCAGAGCTCCTAGTTAAGTGTTCAGTGTTCAGATTTCAGATTTTAGATTTCAGACTTCAGATGTAAGAGTTCAAAGTTCAGCGACATACCTTTGCATCAGCAGTGAATCCTGTCATGAACTCGAGTTGAACGAATCCATTGGCAGCTATGAGAGGAATCATGGCAAGGATTATAAGAGCCAATTACCAACTTGCTGCAAAAGCAATGCCTAAACCAGCAGCAGCTGAGACAAAATCTTGAACAAGCTAAGCAAGTGCATCTCCCACTAGAGTACGTACACTAGTTGCATCTGCAGAGAGCTTTCCATCAATTGCTCCACTCGAGTGCTCATCCTCATCTAACCACCCTACCTCCATGTGAATTACCTTCTCAAAGCACATTGATCGTATCCATCTTCTTAGCTGAAATCCAGCCACAGTGAAAAAGTATGTCTGTGGTAGACAAGCTAAAAAGGATACCACTCCAAGCATGACTAACATTAGTGCCCAAAATCTAGAATCCTGTCTTAACTCACTTGGAGGCTCGTAAAATGTTCTGATTATCATACAAATTAGTACACCAAATTAATACAGGAAGTATTGCACCATTGATTGTAGCAGCTATGACTCCCAGAATCAACACTGATATCTCAGGCTTATTTAGATAGGCAAGACGAAGAATTGGGACTTTCTTATTATTCTCTAAAGTATTTTTGGGTGGGAAAACACATTCTACTAGTTCAGTTGTAGGGCTACCTTGTCCACTTGCTGAATGCTTGTATGAGTCTCTTTGGGATTCTATAGAAATTTCTGAATTATCTTTGTTTTCTTCACCTTGCTGTTCTGAATCATTAGTTATCTCTTGCAGTCTTATAAGCCGAGAGTATGCTCCCTGGGGATCCTTGAGCAATTCCAGATGTGAGCCTGATAGGTTACTCAACAACAGTCATGAAAATCCAACTGTAAGCATACCACTAACGAGTGGGGAATTTAACACGTTGGTAGGGGAGGGAGGCGACCAGCCCAAGTTTGCCTTGACTTGAAATGCCTATGATGGCATGGTAATCACTTGCTATGTCCATGACTACAAATGTGAAGGTTAAAGAAAAAGAAGAAAGCAGGTAACCTAAGATTTTAGAATTGAAAGCTGAATGAAAGAGAGATGATAAAGTATAATATTCTGTAAAGGGATATATTTTATTCATCAGAGACCTACTACATTTATAGTACTTAAAACAAAATAGATAACAACCCACTAAACCACTACTAGCTTACTCCTAAAGAACAGCAACTTACTCCTAAAGAATAGCAACCATAGCAACCACTTATTGACCGAGTAAAAAGAAATAAAAAAAATAACAAACTTGCAGATCTTTAAAGCAAATATCTAATACTCCTCCTGGCTTTAAGAGCTGCAAACTCCAATTTTCTTCCTTAAATGCTCGAACTTGTTGCCTGGAAGTGGTTTTGTAAATAAATCTGCCAACTGATCTTCTGATTTACAGTAGACTAATAGTACTTCTCCATTCTGCTGCACCTCCCTCAAGAAGTAAAGGTTGATGTTGAAATGCTTAGTTTTCCCGTGAAACACTGGATTGTTTGAGATTGCAATTGCTGCCTGATTATCGACAAAAATTTCAGTGCCATCTTTTTGTTCTGTGTGCAAATCACAAAAAAATTTCCTCAACCATAATGCTTGATTTACTGCTGCTGTTGCTGCTATAAATTCCGCCTCAGCTGTAGATTGAGCGACAATCTCCTGCTTTTTTGAACTCCATGAGAAGACTCCAGAACCTATGCTGAAGCAATACCCTGAAGTACTCTTCATATCATCCATGGATCCAGCCCAGTCGCTATCCGAGAACCCACTCAGTTTGAAATTTTGACATTTCTCAAACTTTACACCATAGTCAACAGTACCTTTTATATACCTTAGAACCCTTTTTGCTGCTATTAAATGTGTTTCATTAGCACAATGCATAAAATGAGATAATAGACTTACAGCAAATAAAATATCGGGCCTTGTAGCAGTAAGATACATCAGACATCCAATCAAGCTTCTGTAATAAGCTTCATCAACTCTTTTTGAACCATCCTCCTTGATCATCCTCTCCTTTTGATTCATTGGCGTGCTTATTGATTTGCAACCTTCCATCTGAAATTTCTTTAGTATCTCCGCTGCATACTTCTTTTGACAGATGAACACCTCATTTCTCCTTTGCTGAATCTCCATTCCCAGAAAATAGGTCATAAGACCACGATCAGTCATTTCAAAAATCTGCATCATCCCCTCCTTGAACTCTTCGACCAACCTCGTATTGTTTCTGGTCACCAAATGATCATCAACATAAAGGGACACCATGACAGAATCATTTCCCTTCTGTTTTACATAAAGAGTGGATTCTGAAAAACTCTTTATAAAGCCAAGTTTAAACAAATGTTCATCTATCTTGCTGTACCAGGCTCGCGGCGCTTGTTTTAAGCCATATAGAGCCTTTTTTAGCAAGTAGACTTTATCTTCTTCACCTCGCTCACGAATCCTCTTGGCTGCTCAATGTAGATTTCTTCTTGTAGTATACCATTTAAGAAAGTGGATTTGACATCCAAATGAAACACTACCCAGCCCTTTTCTGCAGCCATTGCTAGCAACAACCTGATTGTGTCTAACCTAGCAATAGGTACAAACGTGTCAGAATAATCAACACCGTAAATTTGAGCATACCCTTTAACTACAAGCCTAGCCTTGTATTTGTTGATGGAGCTATCTGCATTAAGCTTTGTTCTATAGACCCATTTTACGCCAATGACTTTTCTATTTTTCGGCCCGTCGACCAACTCCCAAGTTTCATTTTTCTGAATCATCAACAATTCTTCCTCCATTGCTCTCTTCCATTTTGGATCTTTGAGTGCTTCTTCATGACTGTTTGGTTCACAAACTGCAACATTACACCTTTGATAAATTTCTGAAAGCAACCTCGTACCTCTAATTGGAGGGTCATCTTCAAGCTCATCGAGCCATTGTTGATCATCAGGAGGATGATCTTCTACATTTGGTGAGGAGCGCAGACTTGTTTCTTGCAAATTCTTCCAATCCCATTGCTCATCTTCATTGAAGTGAACATCTCTAGTAATAGAAACCTTTCTTGTTTGTGGATGATACACCTTGTAGGATTTTTGACGCAGCACGGAAGCGATAGATTCGTGATTAGCGCACTAATCACAAGAGTTCTCAAGCGAAAAACCCTATAACACAATAAACTGGAATCCACCAGTGATAATCTGGAATCCACCAGGAATTAAGAGAAAAACTCTTGAAATTAATAATATCAAAACTGAGCTTAACAAAGCCCTAAAAGTTGTTTAAATACTCTCTCAAAAACCTAAAGCAAACCCTAAAACAAAATAAAAACTAAAATACCCCTAAGTAAATAAACCAAAAACAACAGTAATAAAATTAAACGCAAAAACATCAGCATTTTCTTCTGTGAGGCGCCTGCCTGGGGGAACTCCATGCGCCCGCCTGGGCTGCAGTGTCGCTGGTGGGTTTTGCTGATGGTTGGGGCGGCCGCTTGGTAGTTTCTCAGGCGCACGCCTGGGTCCCAGCCTCCTCCTACATCAGTCACCCATTCTTCAAAAGAACTCGACCCCGAGTTCATATCCGATATTTGAAAAGAGCCATTCCATCGAAATAAATACTTTGAATAAATTTGCCCCTTTTGCAAGATTTGAGGTAAACCAATTTTGTCCGGATAAAAATTAAAACTATCAATCTCATTCATCCGCTGATCGTCCTTCTCAACCTCCCCATGATCAACAATAAAAATTTCATCAACAACAATATCGCCCCATACAAAATTTGATTTTGCAACAAACCAATTAATTCGGATTTCATCCTTCACCTTGGGCTCAATAGGGGCATGAACAGGTATGAAAACATCTGCAGTAACAATAGGACTACATACCTTAACTACGTCACCTGTTGCAGCTTCACCCATAACATCTTCTGTCGCTTCAACAAAGCTGAAAACATCTGCGGCTGCACCAACAACCTTCTTTTCAACAGCTTCGTCATTGACATCAGCAATAATCTTGTCGTTAATAGGAACTACTTGGGCAGTAATTTTGTCAACAACAAGGCTGTTTTCGTCCTCAAGACGCTTCAATTCAGCCTCCCTTCGTGCCTCCAAACGCTGAATTATTTTTGTATAAAGATCGATTTGGACACCACATCGTTCGGCTTCTGCCCAAACAGCATCCCTTTCGTCGCGATACCTATCCACCCAAAACTGATGACTTTCCTGAAGTCGGCCGCTTTGAATCTCAGATTCAAAATAAAGCATCAAGTCATTCTTATCTTCGGCCTCCTTATCAAGTTTATTAAACTTTATAGAAAATATTCTTACCTGACAATGATCATGCTTCAGACGCATATCGATCGTCTCAAGAAGTATTTTTTCTTCTCCACCATTGTTGGTCATCTTTTCCATGGATCGAACTCTTCCTAATACCAACTGATGTAAACAGAAGTATAACGAATCAGTGATGAAAGACATGATAAAGCCTGCTCTGATACCAACTGACGCAGCACGGAAGCGATAGATTCGTGATTAGCGCACTAATCACAAGAGTTCTCAAGCGAAGAACCCTAGAACACAATAAACTAGAATCCACCAGTGATAACCCACAAAGATTCCTGGAATTGCCTTCTTATCAAGCTTGTCACGTTTCACCTGAGGAACATACATAAGTGAAGCATATACAACCAAAAACTTTAAGAAAGGTTAGTGAAGGCTTATATCCATACCAAACCTCAAATGGAGTTTTATTTTTAATAGCCTTGGTGGGAAGGCGATTTTGCAAAAATATTGATGTATTTACTGCTTCCGTCCAAAACTCTTTTGGTAGCTCTTTCTCATGCAACATACATCCAACCATCTCCATCAATGATCTATTTATCCTTTTACTAACTCCATTTTGTTTGGGAGTATAAGGAGCAGTGAGCTGATGTTCAATGCCGACTTCTTTACAAAAAAAATTAAATTTATTTGAAGTGTACTCCTTTCCGTTGTCGGACCTGAGAACTTGAATTTTGCAGCCACTCTGATTTTCCACCATTCTCTTGAACCTCCAAAATACTCCAGCAACTTCTGACTTGAATTTCATGAAAAAAATCCAGCACATTCTTGAAAAATCATCAATAAAAAGAATGTAATATAAGCTACCTTGTAAAGATGGTGTTCTTTGAGGACCTCCAACATCTGTATGAATTAGTTACAACTTTTGAGTGGCTCTCCAAGTTGATTTGGGAAATGACATCCTGTGTTGTTTACCATACTGACAAGCATTACAATTTGGTAAACTATCAACCACTTCCGGTAAACCTCTCACCATTTCCTCCCTCTTCATTTTCAGCATTCTTTGAAGATGGCAATGGCCAAGCCTCTTATGCCATATCTCCGTGGTATTGGCCTCATTGTAGTATGCTATCTGCTCTTCATTTGTTGGATCAAATGAGAAACTTTTACTTCTCATTTTGATCCTTAACATTTCTTCACCATTGGTGTCAAATATTAGACAATGCTTGTCCTCAAATGACACTCTGAACCCTTTTTCAATCAGTTGACCCACACTTAAGAAGTTTTGAGAAATATCAGGTACAAACAAAACATCTGAAATTAACTTTGTACCTGATCTTGTTGTAAGTGCAACAGTACCTCTCCCTTTTGCAGCAATATAATCACCGTTCCCAATTTTCACCTTTGTGACTTCATAGAGTTGCAGATCCTTGAAAAGTGTTCGGTCAAAAGTCATGTGGTTTGTACAACCACTATCGAACAACCAATATTCTGAAGAACTTTGAGTTGAAAAATAGGTCGCCACAAACAACTCGCCTTCTTTATCTTGATCAGCCACTTTGGCTTCTGCTTCCCATGTGGTGACCAATTTGTTTTTGCAAATAACAACTTCATGTCCCATTTAATTGCAGCTACTGCACTTCACGTCTGGTCTCCTCCAACATTTGAATGGTGGATGACCTAATTTCCCACAATGCTTACAAGGTGGATAAAATTTTTTCGGGCCCTTCCTTTGAGTGTAGTTGTCTGCTGCTGTTGGGGATTCACCACTCAACTCCTGCTTCTTAGTTTTTTCTGCTTGCTGGTGTTTTGCTGCCAGGGCTCCTTCAATGGAATGATCTTCCCTCATAAGCCTTCGCTGCTCTTGAGCTTATAAAGCACTTAATAACAATGTCAAGGGAATCTTAGATATATCCTTGGTATTCTACAACATAGTTAAAGAAGCCTCATATCTTTCGGGCACTGTTACAAGATTTTTTTGAACAATACTAGAATCAGAAAGTTCAGTACCAAGTAACCTCACCTTGTTCGCTATGCCCAACAATCTGTCTGAGTACTCTTTGATTGTCTCAGACTCCTTCATCCTTTGCAACTCAAAATCCCTTAATAAATTCAACACCTTCATGCCTCTTATCTTTTCATCTCCTGCATATTCTTCCTTCAAATAGTCCCACACCTCTTTAGCTGTTTTGAGGGACATAATTCTTGTGAATATAGTTTCAGAGACAGCAGAGCACGTGGGGTCTTAGCCTGATGGTTAGGATTCATGGCTTCCAACCTGATGGTCATGGGTTCGATTCCCCCACCAGTGGTTAGAGGGAATGACATTGCCCTCCCTAGCATAGCTAGGCGCCTCTGTGAAGTGCATCAAGGGGGGAGCGGTGAAATGTGTTGATCCCCTTCTTAAAGTAAAGAAAAAAAAAAAAAAAAAAAAAAAAAAGAGACAGCAGAATACAGACAAGCTTTTGCTTTGGACTTTCTGATCTTCCTATCTTTATGCACTTTGATCTGAGCCATGGTGGGATTGTTTGGCAGAGGAAGAACTTCATAATCCTCTTCCACAGCTTCCCAAAGATCAAATGCCTCCAAATAAGCCTCCATCCTCACTGCCCATATCTGATAATTTTCACCATCAATGGTTTGGGGAGCTAGTTGTGAACTGCTTTCTGCTTCCATTGCACAGGCCCCTTAAGACCAAGGAGCTCTGATACCAGATTGAAGGTTAAAGATAAATAAGAAAGCAGGTAACCTAAGATTTTAGAATTGAAAGCTGAATGAAAGAGAGATGATAAAAGTATGATATTCTATAAAGGGATATATTTTATTCATCAGAGACCTCCTACATTTATAGTACTTAAAACAAAATAGATAACAACCCACTAAACCACTACTAGCTTACTCCTAAAGAATTGCAACTTACTCCTAAAGAATAGCAACCCTAGCAACCACTTATTGTCTGAGTAAAAAGAAATAAAAAAAACAACAAACTTGCAGATCTTTAAAGCAAATATCTAATAAAATGTCACTATGGCCTCAGCGCGGAAGGGATGTTCTCCTACTTCCAATAATAAATCAATTGTTCCCATTGCACTGACTTTGAGGTTGGTGAAGCCTTCTAGTCTTCCAGAGTATGGATCCAACATGCTATCCTTCAAATTCATCTTCTGGAAGGTGGAGTAATATAGAATATCTCGGGAGGCCCCCGAGTCAACGAGGAGTCTTTCGGACTCACAGTTGTCGATCCTCCCTTTGATTGCCAATGGTTGTTCGCGGGCCACGCGACTTCCGGCTAGTTCATTAGGAGAGAAGCTGATGACTTCCTCTTCATTATGAATCCAGGCGGGAATGTGGTAGACTTTACTCAGCTCATGGATCTGGTCTTTTAATTTTTTGTTGGAGACAGTCTCCTCTCGTATGACATGGGGTTTAGCCCTAGGAGGCTTGTCTTCCTTTTCATTATCTTAGCCATCTTCATCGTCATCTCTTCTTCTTCGCTTGTTATCCCTTCTCATAACGTAGCGATCAAGCTTTCCCTCGTCTACCCATCTCTGGATTATTGTCTTGAGGGAGATGCAATTCTCTGTGTTGTGTCCGTGATCTTTGTGGAAGGCACAATACTTGGAGCTATCACGGGTGTATTTTGTTTTTTCATCAAGTGGACGAGGACTTGGCAGATTTACCAACTGCATGATCTCTGCGATAGGTTTGGTGAGTGGGGTAAAAACCTCGGTTTTTTCAGTAGCTCGAGTTCTATTTTTTCCCATATAGCCATTTTCATTGGATGTCTGGTGGGCTCCAGCTGCTTCTGCTTCTTGTTTCTCAGACCTCTTCTTACTTTATTCTTCCGCCATTGCTATGGGATAGTGTAAGTACCCAAATCTGGCTCATGCCTTCCGGTTAAGTTTCCCGGCAATTCCCCGGACTTTCCTAAAGTTCAGGGGCAATTTGGGAACTTTTCCAAACCTTCCAAGGGGCAAAGGACTTGCTAGGAATTAAAATTCCACGTAGTCCTTCGCTGGAAAGACCTTCTAGAACGCCACCTTGCATGGTTCTAGAAACAGGTTGAGTCATTAAAGGATAAGACCGCACGACTTCTTTTGCCAAAGGTTAATGCCGCACGGCTTCATTAGGAAGCACAAAACTGCCTATAAATAGAGGCCTCCTCTATTCATTTCAAAAGAGAGAAAAAAGCATTGTTACTCTGCCCAACTGAAATCACAAATTTCCAGAAACCAAACCTCACTCAAAATTACCTCCCTCCTCTTCAAAATCCATCCAAAGTCACTCCTTCCTTAGGAAAACTTCAAGGGAGATAGAGGAACACCACCATTGGTAACCTCTCCTTCCTTTCTCCTTGAAATCTACTTATTATCTTGTTATATTGTCTACTTGCCATTTATCTTGCTATTTATTGTATTTACATGTGATTTATTGTCATAAAAATCAAGTCTTTACCATGAAGATCACCATACCCCCTTTCCCCTTATCACATGGGATTCATGGAGAATCCATCCCAAGGATGAACAATAAGACAACAAATGGCTTGTTCTAGGGTGGATCCCTCACATGATGATGTGAAAAATGTCATCTTTACATACAAAAATGTCATCTTTACTTCCATAATGTCATCCCCTTCCCATTGGCCTTGCTTCCAAGGATTGTCCACCTAAATGATTCATAAAGGACATAGGAAAGCCTTAAAGGTCCTCCCTTTATATTCCTAGTCTTAGTTTTTCATAGTGTTCATTACATTTGTTCTCATAAAAATGTCATCTTTGTCTTTAAATGTAACTCCCCCATGTCCCTCATGGTTGGATCACTCTCCAAGGATTGCCTAGTGACCTTCTTAAGGCACAAAAAGGCATAGGATGAGTATAAAGATCCAATCTTTATACCCCTCCCCTTAGTCCCTTTGGTACTTGAAGCATCTCTTGGGGCGCAGCGGTGTAAAGGTCTCATCTTTACATCGTTTCCTCCACATAAAGATGCCATAGTCGAAGTCCCTTTAGAAATGGACGAACCTAAGCCCCCACATCTCCGATCATCACTTGAGACGAGCACAAATGTCCCTATCAAGCTCGAATCGTCTCAAGATGTAGGATTGATGGGCAAAGGTCCTTCCTTTCTAAGGAGTCTCATTCTTGGACTATAAAAGAGGTGTCCCTATTCCGATCACATGTGACCAAAAGTCATTTAATGATGATCGTAAGTCCAAGATGAGCACGGGATCAAAGTCCCGAACATATCAACATCCAAGGAATCCCGAGCGATAACCAACTCATGGTTTATACATTCAGGAAGACAACTTGGCACATTCCCTCCCTTTCAAACTCACATCTCACACACGAAAGCACAAAGCATGCACGGAAATTGGATCTTGGAAGACTTGCTTCGGCAAGGCTCCTTGGGTGAACGCTAAACGTTCTTCCCAAGGAGTAACTTAACCTCCGGACCCTAATCTCTTTTTTCAAAGTTTTGAGGAAATCAAAATGGCGTGGCGACTTCGTTTTTTTTTCAATTTAAACCGGATGTCTTCAAACCGATGTGAAGCGGTGATCCCCCCCTTTTTTGGGCACACATTCACAGTTTGGCGACTCAGCTGGGGAATGCAAAAAGCTTTTTTCAAAAAAAAAAAAGAAAAAGAATGACACTCGGTATATAGGTGGAAACCATTAAATTTCCCGTTAACGCCTCCTTACCAGAGTCGGGGATAAAATATGGTCTAACAATGCCACGTACCGGTATCCTTTCAAAAGAAAAAAAAAAAGAAGAAAAAAGTTTTTGAGTGGGTTAGCCTTCCGCCGCGGATCCAATTTTCGTGCTTGCTTTTCTTTCCTTGTTTTACATGCATTTTGGTTTTTGGGATTGTGCACATTCTGAATACTGAATAGGAAGCTTCCTGGAGCTGAAAAGGTGCCAAAATGTCCGGGGAACAACCTGGAAATGAAAAAAATTTGGAACCTGGAAAATTGCTTGATCCAGCCGTACGGCTTGATCTTCCCAGATCCTAGTCGGGCGGCTTCTTTGGGCAATTCCACCAGGACACAATCTGAGGTTAATCTGGCAGCTTAGGCAGCTTGGTGCTATTAAGTTCCAAGACTGACCGGGCTCCAAAAAATTTACGTGCTTAACTGTTGCATTTCCCCCGTCCCGAAAATCATTCCTTTTAAAACACATTTCTGAAAATCTCTGTTTTAACTCAAAAAGGAACATTTTTAGGAGGCCGCACACTACGCGCACCATAATATCCTGTACACTTTGCACGCACGTCCTTTTAACCCGGGGTGGTTGTTCAGCTGCAGTCACGGACAGCATTACGATGCTCCCGGGCGCGCACGAAATCATCCCAAACTCCCCATGGCAGCCAGTGTCGACCAATGCACAGTCCGTGTCACACATTTTAAAATCGTGACTTTTTGTTGGTTTTTGGTCTAGACCATGTCATATAGCCTAATTGCATACCCTCGTAAAGGTCAAACCTTAGCCCATGTCGAGAGTCAAGATCCTTCGCGCAAGCGAAACTCTGCCGAAATTCCGCCAAGGAAAAATTGGCAGAATCTTGACTCCGACTTTGACTTTGACCCGCACGGGATACGTAAGAGTCAAGCCAAAGTCCACGCAAAAAAAAAATCAAAAGATCTTTCGCGCAAGCGGAGCTCTGCCGAAATTCCGTCAAGGAAAAATTGGCAAGATCTTGACCCGGCGTTGACTTTGACTTTGACTCGCGCAACGTATGCAACAAAGTTCAATATGACACCGTGTCATTCGGCTTTTACCGTCCGACCCATGCCTATTATCTTCTTGGACAAATGCCAAAAGTCAAAACGTCAATCGCGCAAACGAAACTCTGCCGAAATTCCGTTAAGGCTGAAAGAAGAGACTTTCCCGGAATTGCCTTGACTATAATTCGCATCACTCGTGCGTTAAAAGTTCCTATGACCCACTAGACCCTAGGAGTGTTCTCTCTCTCGGTCGGTGGGATCCGCGTGCCCTACAGGACCCTCGCCCGGGGCTGTCCACCCTGGGAGGTCAAAATACAGGTGGAAAATGAGGGGCTTATAGACATAGTGATGGAACCCTCTGATCCAGGATCTAGAGTAGTTGTGAAAAAGAAGGGAAACCCCTTTTCCAACCAAATAGAAATAAATAAAAGACACTGTTTTAAGTAAACTGGAAGATTCTTAATTTGCATATTTCTTGAGCCTTCAGCCTAAACACCTACCCCAGAGTCTAAACCTTGCCTATCCCTTTCCCGCAGCTAGAAAGAAGTGGGTGAGAATACCGGGTCAGCAACTTGTCGGTGCAGGGATCTCAGATAATCCATCAAAATCGCCAGTCTCATCAGCCCAGGGTTTAGAATGGCCGATGTCGTAATGAACAATGGTGATAACCAAGTACTTGGAGGGGTCGTCCCAGCTCAACCCAGACCCCACATTTGGTATGACGTGTGTGATTGTGACGGATGCTTGGAAGACGCTTACCAAGACTGGATTAACGAGGATGATCCCTCAAGAAAGAGGAAGAAGAAGAAGTCCATGCAACAAAAACTGAAAGAAAGGTATGAAGCAGGGGACACGAGTGTAGATACTCTAGGAGAGCCCTCAGGCAAATTCGACTATTATGTCAGTTACGCCTGGGAGCCCACCAAGGAACCAATCAGCCAAGACCATGTCCGGCCCAACAATCCCGTTGTCATTGATCCTCTTGAGGCAGAAAACTCTGAGTTCATTGCCATTGTGAAGTTCAACAAAAATCTAGCAGACTTGGAGGCAGAATACAAGACTCCCATAGAATATATGGTTAACCAAGGAAGAATCAAAGTTTAACCCGAAGAAGAAGACTTCATCAGTATCATCCAGGCCAACCCTCCTGTTGGCTACACAGACAAGGTTGTGATATCAAAGATCAGCAGAGAGAAGATGACCTACCAGCAGTGTCTTGACAAGATGAGTTAGACCCTCCAGTCAATGAGTCCAGTTGTCACGGATGAGCTTGCTGAGAAATTGCACCAGGCTTCTTTAGATCCCCTCACCATCTTCCCGAGGCACCGACCTACGAATGATCCTGGACAGGCTTTTGATCAGTTTGAAGTTTCCAGCTTTTTGAAGAACGCCAACAAGACTGCTTCTCCCCAGGGCAGCAGCAGCGAAGAAGTAACCCCTGTCCAACCCATGTCAAACACTTCAGTTAATAAGTAGTGTAGGGTTCAGAGTCATTAGGGTTAAGAGTCATGTGAGTCAGGAATCTTCAAATTCCGGTCCTCCGAGTCATCTGAAGGCCTCAGGCCTGAAGATTATGAATATGTAGCCAATGTCATCTTTCCTTTCGCTTTGAATGAAATGATAGATCTTTCTCAGTATCCCCTTATTGCCAACTTAACAAATGATAAATTAACTAATAAGTTAACAACAGTTAATAATGAATCATTTGAACAAGATGCAAACACACTAAATGAACAATACATTAAAGAAATCTTTAAGCAGGTTACAGACAAAGAGGAAAACCGGGCCCAAGCTGCCGAGGAGGTTTTGACAAGTGTTAACTTGGGTACTGTCGAGGAACCTAAAGAGACACAGATTGGTAACTTCTTCTAGGGGGCTGAACAGGACAGACTGGTCAATCTGCTTAGAGAATACATGGATGTGTTTGCATGGTCATATAAGGATCTGCCGGGGCTAGATAGTTCGATTGTGGAGCACAGAATCCCTCTAGCACCAGATGCCAAGCCAGTAAAGCAGAAACTAAGAAAGATCAAGCCGGAATGGTCTCTACAGGTCAAAGAAGAGATTGAGAAGCTACTGCGGGTAGGATTCATCAGGGTCATCGAATATCCGACATGGTTATCAAACAATGTGACTATGACTAAGGCCAATGGGAAGGTGCGCTGTTGTGTAGATTTCCGGGATCTGAACAAGGCCAGTCCCAAGGAAGACTATCCCTTGCCAAACATAGACATTCTGGTGGATGCCACTGCTAACTACGAAGTCAAATCCTTCGTTGATGGCTTTGCTAGCTACAACCAGATCAAGATGGTCGAGGAGGACCAAGAAAAAATAGCCTTCACCACACCGTGAGGGATGTACTACTATACGGTGATGCCTTTCGGACTTAAGAATGTCGGGGCTACATATCAAAGGGCAGCAACATCACTCTTTCACGACATGATCCACAAGGAAATTGAGGTCTATGTCGATGACATGATAATCCATTCCAAAGGTGAGGATGGACAGCACTTTGTCGATCTGCGAAAGTTCTTTGAAAGGTTGAGACATCATTCCATGAGACTGAACCCTGCCAAATGCACCTTTGGAGTGACAAGGGGAAAAGTGCTTGGGTATATGGTCACAGAACGAGGTATTGAAGTCGATCCTAGAAAGATCAAGGCCATTACAGACATGAGGCCGCCTCGAACCTAGACAGAGGTCAAAAGCTTTATGGGCAAATTACAGTACATCAGCCGCTTTGTCAACCAGCTGACTACCATGTGCGAATCCATCTTCAAGCTCATGAAGAAGAATGCAGACATAGATGGACCGAGTAATGCCAGGATGCCTTTGACCAAATCAAGGCATACTTAGTACATCCCCCGGTACTATGCCCCCCACATGGACAGAAACCTCTTCTGCTCTATCTCACTGTCACTGATACGGCAGTTGGGGCTATAATGGCTCAAGAAAAGAAGGACTCTCGGGTAGAAAACGCCATTTACTTTGTCAGTCGGAAGCTGCAAGGAAGTGAGCTCAATTACTCAGCGTGCGAAAAGACTTGTGTAGGACTGGTCTGGGTAGTCGGTAAGCTGAAGCATTACATGCAGGCCCACTCTGTGAGCTTGGTCTCGAAAATGGACCCCATCAAGTACATCTTCGACAAGCCTTCCCTGTCAATGCATCTAGCAAAGTGGTCGTTTTTCCTGGCTGAGTACGACATCAACTATGTAACAAGAAAGGAAATCAAGGGTCAAGCGCTATCAGACCTTCTGGCAAACTTCCCTAGCAATGAGGACCGAGGGCCTGAGCCCCAATTCCCAGATGAATGAATCTTCGTAGTTGAGCCTGATAACCGATGGCAGCTTTTCTTTGATAGAGCTGCTAACAAATGGGGAAATGGCGTAGGAATGCTACTGGTCAACCTGAAAGATGAGCACACGTCAATAGCCATCAAGTTGAACTTCCTTGTCACGAACAATGCTGCAGAGTATGAAGCTTGTATTGCTGGTTTGGAGGCTTCCTTAGAAAGAAATTTCAAGGAACTTGAGGTCCATGGAGACTCAGCCCTGATCATCAACCAGGTCTCCAACAAGTGGAAAACCGTGGATCCTAACCTTCAGAAGTATCATGCCTACATGGAAGAGTTGACTGAGCAGTTCAGAGAAGTGACCTTCCATTACCTGCCAAGAGACAAGAACAAATTTGCAGATGCCTTAGCTACTCTAGCCTCATTGGTAGAGATCCCCGAGGGAAAGGCAATAAAACCATTCAGAGTGGGTAGAAGAGAAGCCCCTGCTTTTTGTTGTGAAATAGACTTGGGACCCGAGCCTGTTAAGGAACCCTGATACAATCAGATTTATCAGTTCCTCAAAGATGGGGAGTCGGCTTTCAGGGATGAAGAAGGTAGACCAAGGGAAGGCATCAAAGCCAAGAGTTTGCAAGCCTTGAAACGGTTGGCCTCTCACTATGTCATTCTAGGGGGCGACCTGTACAAGAAACGGTACCAGGGACCACTCCTCTTATGTGTCACCCAAGAAAGGGCAAGAGAGTTAATGACCGAAGTCCACAATGGTCCCTGCGGTCCTCATATGAATGCCAGAGCGTTAATGCAAGTAATCCTCAGAATGGGCTATTACTGGATTTCCATGAAAATAGACTGTGTCTAGCATGTCTGAGAGTGCGACAAATGCCAGCGGTTTGCCAACCTCAATCATCTTCCGCCTCATGACCTGTACTGCATGACGACTCCTTGGCCATTTCCAACTTGGGGTATTGACGTGATAGGGAAAATAGCCCCGGCTGGAAGCAATGGGCATGAATTTGTGCTAGTGGCAGTCAACTACTTCACAAAGTGGGTAGAGGCCAAGTCCTACAAGGTCCTCACTTCCAAGAAAGTGGCCCGGTTTGTCAAAGAAAATATCATGTGCAGATACGGGGTGCCCAATGAGGTCATTTCAGATAACGGGTCGCACTTTGAAGGGGACTGTGATAGATTGTTGTCAGAATTCAGAATCACTCGCCACAAATCGTCCCCATACAGGCCTCAGACAAGTGGAGCAGTAGAAGCTTCCAATAAGACACTCGAACGGATTATCCGGAAAATGGCCACCCGTGGTCGTGACTGGCCTGAAACGCTGCATCTGGCACTCTGGGGCTACAGAACGTCTGTCAGAACAGCCACGGGAGAAACCCCCTTTGCCCTGACCTACGGGATGGAAGCAGTGCTGCCAGTAGAGCTAGAGATCTCGTCATTAAGGGTCCTCCTGGAAAACAGCGTCAATGAAGTAGAATGGCCCTACTTGATGAAAGAAGGCTAAAAGCCATGGAACACACCCGAGTCTACCAGAGGCGAATGGCCAGAGCATTTGACAAAAAAGTCAAGGCCAGAGACATCAAAGAGGGTGACTTGGTGCTGAAAGTAAATCCCCCCACCAGAGACAACCCTCTGGGAAAATGGGAACCCGTTTGGATTGGCCCGTATGTGGTGCAGAAGATACTCTCGGGAGGAGCAATGAAGCTTGCGGACCTGGACGGCAAACAAACAAAAATCCCGATAGTTCACCAGAATGAGCTACGAAGACCTGAGCCCCTTAGTCTTTCTTGTAAAAGGGGAACGTAGGCAGCCAGAAATGGTTCGATCTAAACAATAAATAAGACATCAGAATTTTCATGAAATGTGTCTTGAATAAAGTTCTAAGATAATATCTCTTGTTATTTACAAATCAAAAACTTCTTGATGAGTTCAAGCACGGTCTACTCTTGACTCTGCTAACCTGCTACAAAAGACTAAAATACACAATAAAAGACCTAATAATCTATTATGTTTGCAAATGGCAGTAAGGGAATCCTAGGAATAGATCTCTCAGTTGTCATTCACTGAGTCTTCCTTGTTCTTCTTCCCTTTACCTCGACCCCGTCGAGTGTTCTTCCTCTTCCTCTTCTTCTCAATGATTTCGGTCTCCCTCATCCCAATCTCAGGAATCCTCACTGGAGCCTCCACCAAGCTTGTGTCAATAAGTGTCTTCTCTATCTTGGCACGAGTCCGTACCTCCTCTGTATGAGCCTCAGTAAGAGGAACGACCTCCGATAACCTCTCATATCGAGCTTCCATATCCCTAATAAGGTCACCCGACTGGTTATGGCAGCTAGCCTTGGCCTCGGCTTCCCTCAAAGCCCTGTTCGAGTCACAATCAACCCCCAATAAAGCCTGACGTCTCTCTCCCAAAATGAACTGAGTCGCCCCCATCTCCTTCTCATACCAGTCCAAGTATGCCGTGGTCAAGATGGTACTCTTCCTGCTCTTGAGAATAGCCCTGGGTGGAAAAGCAGTGTATGTCCATGTCCGCGAGAAATGTGAGAAGTTGGCTGGATCCCTCACATCAAGAGGCACCACCTCCATGGTACGGATGTTCACCCAATCGTTTAAAGGCTCCTGCAAGGTCCTAAACTGCCTGGATACTAAGCAAGGTATGTAGAAGGATGACCAAGAAAGCCCCGAAACCCTCACTATGTAGGACTCCTGAAACGTCCTTCGAGTCTGCAGCCTCCAGTGAGGCACCCACCAGTGAATGTCAGAGGTAGAAAGTCGAGCCATCATCAGCTCCCAGCCACCCTGATCCTGTTGTCTAGGTGCACCTCTTCGGGAAAGCACCCAAGGGCACTAAGTAGGCGAAGCCCCAGGCAAAGCCCCAAGTCTCTCCTGTAACCATAGAGTAAGCATTGCTGGGCTCTCAGACCTCATGAAATGGTCCCCCTAGCCATCCTATCAATACCATGCAGAGTCTCACCCAGAACCAGCGGGACGATGTCTTTCCCAGCCCTGCAATCCCTGACCATGTCCAAAAGACCACTATGGAAGACCCCTAAGGACTCGGCGGTGAATAGAAAAGAGAACACACAAAGGATGAAGGCATCCATAGCCACCATGGTCGCAGCCGTATCCGGAGACCCAAACCTGCTCGGGATATCAGAAATATCGATCCTGTCAGGGGCTACCATCATCCCCTCGGCTTCTTTCGTAGAAATTTGGAGAAAAGGCACCAACTTTACCGTCACCGGCACGTCTCCTGTCAGAGGAATCGAAACAGCTTCAATTTCTGGACCCCCAATCAATGCCCGGAAGTCTTCGAAGGTTGGGACGAGTTCATTGTAAGAAAAGCAGTAAACATGTCTCCGGACGTCCCAAAACCTTGCTGCGGCCCTCAAAAGGTCCCAATCGAGTGGGATATCCTTCAAATGCCATAAAGATTTGATCTTGAAGGTGGTATCAAACAACCCCTTATTAGATTGAAAGTTGTGCCTCATCCAAGATTGAAGATCGGACAGAAAACGGTCTCTTTTCCCCTTTTGCAATCTGATTGGTTTTTCCATGGCAAGTGATCGAAATTGATAATTTTTGGTCAAAAATATGCTCTGGGATCAGTTGGGACAAGTCTAGGGTGAAAATGAAATGAAAAGGCCCTTCCTTGATTTTATTTGGAAGAAAACCAGTTCAGACAAGGGTTACAGCCGTACGGCTTCTTTTGCCCAGGACCTGGCCGGACGGCCTCATTCGCTTCTACAGAAAAAAAATCTGCAGCAGCCAAAGCTGCTGCCCAAGTGGAATTCTCACCCCCACTTTCTTAACAAAACCTGCATAAAAACATATCCAAAACACCATTCATACAATCACATATCATCACAAACCATTTCGGATCAATTTCCGCCCCATTTCCGAGCAAAAAGCTGCCCCGAGGACCAAGTAATATGCAAAAACATAAAGCATTGATAGGAAAAGCAAATAAAAGATCATTACATTGTCTTCGCCTCCTTGGCGCCCGAATAAAATGAAAAAATGACAAATTGTGCATAAATTGTTCATTGTTTGTCTCTCTCCCTCTCCTAGTTCAACCTAAGGAACCCTAAGCCTCCGACTCATCGTCATCGCTGCTTAGATCATAGAACTCAGGATCCCTCATCAAATCTTCATCATCACTCACATCAGACAGATTGACGGTCACGTGCTCATACTCCGCCAGTTGCTCTAAGATGTCCGTATTAGGCCCATGTCCCCGAGGCACGGCGCTGGTGGATGAGGTCTGATATCCTGAGGCTGACGAGGTAGAGGCTGTGCTCCCAACGTGCGTCCTCTTGCTTACGGGCTCCTGCACATTTGCCCCAGCCCTGGAAGCGCAGGACAGCTTTCTCAGAAGGGACCGAGCCACCTCCTTCCAGCCCCTGTTCTGACGTACCAAGCCATCATAGGTACGAGCAGGAACCTGCGAGAAAAGAAAAGAAAAACTTAGAAAATCTCAGAAAAGTTCAAAATCGCAGAAAGCAAAGAAATCCGAAAAGAGAAAGGAACCTAGAGATACTTACAGTGCTATCAGTAGGCAGAGTATACTGGGCTCCCTGGTGTCAGGAATGGGCACCTTGAACCTCCTCGATACCCCGTTTACCACATAGGAGAGATGAGCAGGAGGCATAGGCGGATCAGTCGGCTCTGCTTCCCCGTACCCCTGAGTGACGGCTATCTTCACTAGCTTCTGCGGCGTTCTCAACCGCGCCTCCACAAAGGTGGAGTACGGGGTAGCAAAGTCAAAATACTCTTCAGCCGCCACACCAGCCTAGTACCTCTCTATCTCATCCGCTGACCAGTTTTTGGGCTGCAGCATGAGCGGTGGAGGGTCATGAGGAGTGATAGCTCCCAAAGGAGGGACATGGCCATGCTGCCCGGAGAAGCGATCCCCCAAGTAAATGATATCACAGGTCAACCCTGTCAGCTACCTCCTCTGCCTGGTCACCACCAAGGCATCCCCTATCAAAGCCTCCGGGTACCTCCCCCAAGGATAGAAATCTACCCCCTCGTGACCGTCCCTGTTGATGACGGGCCTCACCATCTTGTAATCAAAAATAATTCGGGTCGTCCATGTGAACTTATCTCTAGCCTCTCCCCTCCAGTGAATCATGGCCGGGAAGATCGCCGGATCACTCTGTTGGTTCTAAGGAAAGAACCCAATCACCTCACAGAACTAGACCTGCATGTTCAAAACAAAAAGGTCATTTCTTACTGTAAGTGCTCCAATTTGAGTTGTTAGAATTTTCGTTAGAAAATTAACGAAAGTTTTAACATTTCTAACATTTTTAACAATTCCTAACATTTCTAACAAAGTGGGGGTAGATTAGGGATTGCCATTTTAAGATAAACCATGGAAAAGAATCAAAAAAGCAAAAGAAAAGGTCAAAAACCCGAAATAGAAGTGGCTGGAACATTTTCTGGTTGCTTAATTTGAATTTTATTCTTCCTGTCCAAAGCCTGGAGCAGCATTTAATGAACAGTGCACGCCTTCAAGACCATTCGCGCGGACAGGAATGTAATTTCAGAGTGCCTATAAATTGAGCCCTTCAGTCACAGAATTAAAGGAGGAAGAACACATTTTACAACTGCACCTTGGCGAAAATAGGGAGAAAATAGTGAGAATTCACTAGAATTGTCACTCTTTTCTTGATTATCTTCCCAAATCACCCCACTCACTCTCAAATTCAAACCCTAAACACATTCAAGACTTGAATCCATTCAACACAAACTCAAAATAAGATAGGTATAACCTCCCTCTTCTTACCCTAAATCTCTCATCCATGCATGTATTTTCAAACTCCAAAATGTAGTTTGTTCATCTTCTTGCCCTAGATCCAAGAAGATCACCATGGAAGTTCATCTCCATGGTTGATCTTCTACAAGGATCAACATTACTTTCAAAGTGTTTCTACTTACTTGCAAACATGTTTTCAAAACCCTAAAAATCATTTTCATACATCAAATCTTGATTTCAAAGGATAAAATTCCCCTTCCCAAGCAAATGAAGTGCTTAGTCCTAATGTACCCTAAGGATGGCTTGATATAGTTGATTCACCACTAAAATGTTAAGTGATCACTAATCAAAGCCTAAGGAAATGGGGACAAGCATGGATGCCAAACCCCCTTTAAAATCATGTTTTTCTTCCTAAGAAAGTTGCTGTCCAGTAGCAATTTTCTAAGACCTCTGTCCATGGTCTAATTTTTTGGACACAGATAAACTTGGAATTTGGTGTTGACTACAAAACACTTTTTGTAGCCAACATCCAGAGATTTCCAGAAATATTTTTACTTTATTTTTTGCGTGAGTAAAACTCCCTTTCTCAAATTCTCTTTTAAAGGTCAGTTCCTCAGTCTCTGGAAGTCCAGATTTCATATCTGAGATTTCCAGAAGGTTTTGGGTCCTCAAATCATCTCCAAAATGGAAAATTCTTTCACAAGAAATCTTATTTAAGGTGTCTGGAACAACTTTCATTCTCTGAGTTTTCTCAGATTATGAAGTTTTGAAGCCCTTAAGTCCATTTCAAAATCAAGTGTCCACTGCCTTTTTCATTCTGGCAGAATTGGTTTTCAACTTCCAAAAATCTTTTGAGTACCAAAACTCAACCCAAAAATCATACCAAAAATCATGGGATTTGTTCAAAGTCTAATAAAGAGTTCCCAATTTTTACTTTTCATATTCAACTTATTTTGGCCAAAAGACACACACACACACACACACACATGATTTTAAATGTTTGGAAGACTCGTTTTACGAGGCATTCCGGGTGAACACTAACGTTCTTCCCGGCGTGTAACGTGACCTCCGAACCCAAATCTCTGATCTCGGGCGTTTTTCAAAGTTTTGGCCCTCAAAATAAAAATGGCGTGGCGACTCCGTGTGTTTTTTCGATTGATTTTTAAAGAAAAGAAAAACAAACAAAATCTTTCGGGAAAATGGAACTCAACATCGTTACAGTGGCGACTCCGCTGGGGAAAATTTAAGCTTTATTTAAAAAAAAAAATGATATTTGGTATATTGGTGGAAACCATTAAACTTCCCGTTATCGCCTTCTAACACGAGTCGGGGATAAATTGTGGTTTAACAATCCCACGTACCGGTATCATTATTTTCAAAAAAAAAGCTTTTGAGGGCAAGCTTCCGTCCCGGCATTTAAAATCATTTGTGGTGTGTGTTGATTTTTCACATTTTCGTGTTGTTTCGGCCGCCTCGGAAAAGTCAAAATTTTGACTATCGGACCCGTTGCCTTGAATTTTGAATTATGTGCTTATGTGTGCATTTACTTAAAAAAAAAAAAAAGGATTTTCAAAGAAAAAAAAAAGAATTTCAAAAAAAAAGGAGTTTCAAAAAAAAAATAAAATTTTCAAAAAAAAATCATGCATCATTCTTTTTAAGACACATGAAAAATTTCTATTTTACTCAGAAAAAGAAGATAGACTGCTTGCACACTACGCGCACGTGACCTTACACTGCACACTACGTCCCTAACCCGGGAAATCCCTGTCGCGGCCCGTTTGGTCTTATTACGCCTCTCGGTGCAAGCACGGGACTACCCAAACATCCCATGGAGCCTCGTGTCGACCATGCACTTGTCCGTGACACACTTTGTCCGAGACCCGGTTGGTTTTTAGTCTGGTCTGTGTCATGCCCTGTCTGTGTATAGACCTTTCCTTTCAAGCCTTAGTCGGCATACCAAGTCAATATCTTTCGGGACCCTAATCGCCGAAGTTCTGCCGGTTTTCCGTCATGGACTTTGACCAGATATTGACTGGCACTTTGACTTTGACTCTGACAGGCACAAATTATACACTGACTCCCAGCATGACACTGAGTCATCAAGGATTAATGATTATTCCATGCCTAATTACGGCCTAATTGACGACAAGTCAAGATCAATTGTGGACATTCATCAGTCCAAATCATGCCGACTTTTCGTCGAGCCCTCGGACATGATCTTGACTTTTGACGTCAGCTTTGTCCGTAATTTACATCGAATGCTCGTTAAGACTCGATTACCCGCCAGACATTTAGGATCGTTTTTCTTTCGGTCGGTGGGACCCGCTTGCCCTATAGGACCCTCGCCCGGGGCTGTCCACCCTGGGAGGTCGAAATACAGGTGGAATACGAGGGGCTTATAGACGTAGTGACGGGGCCCACTGATCCAGGATCCAGAGTAGTTTGCGAAAAAGAAGAGCAATCTTTTCCAACCGATTAGGTTAATAAAACATGTTTTAAGTAAACAAGAACAAATAACTGCATGTTGCATGAGCCCAAAGCCCAAACACCTACCCTCCTTCAATTCTCAAAAATCTGAACCCTCGTGCCTTTTCCCCCGCAGCTCCTCACAAAGGTTGGTTCCGGACACCGGGTCACTGTTTGATCAGTTGGGAAGAAGCAAGCGCGTCATCAGCTTCACCGTTTGTTCCGACTCCGGGTTTCAGAATGTCTGCATCAGCCGGTAATGATGGGGACAACGTCACTCTGCCTCCCGGGACCCCTCGCACGTAATGCAAAGAAGGAATCGGTAGCGTAACGTATGAGGTTACGACATGAAGCACAGCTGAATAGCCTTATAGAGGCTATTAAGAGCCATGGTTTGGCCGCCAGCCTCAACCCCGATGGCACTTTCACCGTGGAAGAAGAAGAGGATGCCAATCCCACTCTCAGTCGCCCTGATTATTCCAGGATGCCACCACCCACCTCCTATGGTACCACTACCAGAACCCATGCTCCTCGATCTTCGGGTCAGCCAGCCCCCACTTCGTACTCACTGGATCCATGCAGCCCGACGGCACAAATCAATTTGCAGTTCCTCAGTGGGGACAAAGCCAGTACGGAATGTCTTCTCATGGTTGGGGTTATCTTGGAATGCCACAGCTAATTGGGATCCCGCCACAGTTTGGAACCGATCAACCCGGGCCTTCGCAGAGCGGTTGAGGGCCGCAGCAACGGTTCGGCATGCCTCAGCGGCCGTCGGGAGCCCCTCTTCGAATGATGCTAGCTCACCGCTCCTCCCACTTTTCACAAACCCATTCCTCACAGGGCTCGATGGGTTACCAAACCTCCATCCCGGTTTCATCGAATCACCGGACCGCAGCATTCCGGTTATACACCATCGCCTCACCGGCCATACAATTCAACAATCGTGACAAGCAGCCTCGCACCTAAGCCTACTTATGGGCCCCACTCTGGAAATCCAAGCTATCCGGCTACATCAAGACTGCCTCCACCCACTTTGCCGGTTGAAAATCAACAGCAGGCCGCAAGGTTCTATCCCTTTGCCCAAGCTCCTACTCATGCTCCCAGGGTAACTCAGCCCAAGGACATGTTTTCACCTACATCCCTGGGCCGGCCATTCCATCCACCAGTCTACCCCCAGTGGTAACCCCCCTCTCCGGTTCAAATGCCACGGCTCCGCCACAAGACCTTAACCTGGCCTGGTTCATGGAGCAACACAAGGAAATGAAAGCACAGATTGCTGAATTGACTGCTAAGAAATCTGCCTCCCGGCCTACGGACCCGGACTCCATCGTTCCCCTGCCTCACAAATTTGTTATACCAAATCTGGACCTCTTTGATGGTACTGCATGCCCGAAAACTCACCTGGACACGTATACCTTGGCGATGAAGGCCAAAGGGTGTACCAATCAGCTGGCTGACTATTTCAGTCTATCTTTGAAATCCAGTGCCTTAAAATGGTTCTTCCGCTTAAAACCCGAGGCCAGGGCTACATGGGACCAGATTACTAATGCCTTCACAGAAAAGTACAAAGCTAACTTGGAATGGGAAACAAATAGAGTCGATCTGCAGACAACAGTGCAGCGTCCCGACGAGAATGTTGGGGACTTTTACAAGCGGTGGAATCTGAAACTCAGTGAAATGGCCATCCCTCCTTCTGAAGAGGAACAACTGGATATCTTCCGCCATGCCTCGAAACCACATCCGAGAGCCTCCCTCGCCACTTCCCGTACTCGACTTACGGGCCATGGTTAACTCCGCAGCTAAATTTGAAAAGGCTTACAATCGCAACCGGCCGCCGCACTCGCTACGTATATCGGGCTCCTCCTTCAAACACCGCCCTGCTCCCGCTAAAGGCAAATAGATGATTAACTACACGGGACAGGAATGTAATAACACAACTCCTTTTGCTCCCGTAAAACCAAATGAGCCTGCACCACGAGTCATGAACCTCGAAAACTTCGGAATGCCTCTGAACGACATCTTTAGGGGACTGGTGAAAGAAGGCTTGCTGCGGCCTTTGGAGAATTTTCAACCCAGGAATCCGAATGCTCCCATCGATACTTCAAAGTATTGCGCTTTTCATCAAGCCCATGGACATCTAACAGATAACTGCTTTACTCTGAAAAAGGCAATCCAGGGACTGATAGAGCAAGGAAAGTTGGAAGGCCTCGAGGGGCCTAATACAGTAAAAAATCCTCTGCCAAGGAACCATAATCAGGTGAATATGATTGAATGTGGAGAACCTTCGCATGCCCAGGAAGATGCCAATGAAGGTCCCCAAATACCCATGGCCAACCTTGTCGAGGATCCCGAATTCGGATTCCCCATCAACCTTGAGGATGGTGAACAAGTCAGCCCACCTTGGTCTCATGTCAGAGATTTCTTGCAAGAATACGAGGCCCGCTATTTCTCGGATGAAGGGAAGGCCAATACCGAAGAACTGGGGCTGTTCCGGTCAAAACATGAGAAAACCATTTACACAAGATGGTTAGAACAATCGAGAAGAATCGAACAAGAAAGCTTCCGGCGAGCGCTGTCTTGGGGCTTATCAAAGAAAGAGGCCGAGGAGCATGCGGAGCTAGTACACTTCTGCAAGTTGGCTTTGGGAGAGGCCGAATATGATCCCGAGAACAGCAAAGAATCGGAAGAGGAGGACTCCTTCTATATCCTGCCTGGAGTCAAATACGTGCCACCCCCTCTCACTCTTCCCCCGCAGTTTCTGGGAGGAGAAGCGGAGTCACAACTACCACTTCCGGGAATGGGAGCATATGACAATTTCTGCGGCTGCACGCACCCATATTCCCCTAACGGGTTTGATCGGCGTTCCCTCTCAGCCGAAATCCCGGTAGTATGGGAAGATGATTCCGATGACAGCGATGACGATGATGATGACGAGAGCGAAGAGTCAACTGAGGCCTCAGATCCGGAATCAATCTGGAACAATCATGCCGGAAATGATGCCACGGAAGCCAGACACAATGGTTGGTTGTCAGCAAGCGACGATGAAGAACCACCGGAATATGCAAGTCAAATGCCAATAGGGATGGGTCCCCAAGAACTGGACCTCGTAAGATGCACCTGCGGTCAGTGTCCGGATACTTCAGAGGATGAGGAACAACAAAGCCCGCGCCCAGATCCGTACACATCCAAAATCCTAGAACGCAATGTTCCTTATAAGAACCTAACCGGTGAATGGAAAGGGTTCATTGAAGCACTGGTCGAGAATGGAGGGTTTCAACGACCAGAAGATGAGGAATTTCCTGAACGTCATCGGATCTTTTTCTTCTTTCCCAAGAACGGATGGCATAACAACCGTGAGGGCCACAACCGGGCCGCTTGAACACAGCGAGTGCCTGCAATCACTAAAAAGGGTTATTGATCTAAACGTCTCCCCAGTGGCTTTCATACCTATGGATCCACATGACGCCTTCCTAATTGCTCCAGCGCCCGACAGTGGACCCCGGGTGCTCCTTATTTGGACCCAGATCTATCGAGCTGCTACATCAAACTACGAGGGGGAACGTTGCCTATCCTTTACTTGTGGCTGCCCTACTTACAAGGGTGAAAGAAAAAAGATGTACGATGAAATGGAGGCTGATAGCCATCAGACCGAAGACACTTCGGAAGACGAATATGAAACCGAGGATATGAAGGCCATGAAGTTTCCTGGGTCTGAGCACGTGGATGTCTTAGAGTTCAACACTGCCTACCATGCTTTGGGGAAAGGGTTTTCAGGCATCCGATCCAGGCTGATAGTTGAGGATCTGATAGAAAGAGGGAAACTAACTCCCATCCGCCCAAATGAGAAAATAACCATGGTCAGATCAAATCCACCCCGGAATAAAGTAACACTCCTTGTTAGAGTTACCCAAGAAGAGGTCACCTTCCCCGAATGTATGTCAGCTCTCAGAGAAGTCCTGGAAACCAGCATGATACCGGATGCGCCTCCCACACAGAGTGCTATAATCATCTCCAACTCTGAGTATTACAGAAAGGAACCAGAATGGTTGCACTATACCGGGGATGAGATCGAAAAGCCGCCGAGCCCCGACAATAGCGACTCTTGTTGTATGATAACTATGAGCAAGGCAGGCTATGGGAATGAATCTGAGGACGCCCTAGCTCTGTGGGCCATCCAAGGGGCAACAACACAACCCCGCACTCAAGCCTCGTGACTTGGGAAGCAATTATAAGAGCTTCCCAAGAAGGGGCTAGTACAGCTCAAACTCAGCCCCTCACCGTTGCTAAACTCCGCCAGAACCAGTGGCCGGTAGCCAAAAGGGCTCCCCCATTGACCTTAGCAGCACTGAAGAAATCCAGTCAAGAAGCGACTGATGAGGAAGTCAACCTGTTAACCCGATCCGGGCAGATCTTCCAAGGGAATCCTAAAACAGATAAGAAGGCCACAGATCAAGCACCCGGGGAGAACCGTCGCCCCTATGCTAAGACAGCCGAAGCTCCTGACCTCGAAAAGGAGGATCCCGTGCTCACTCAGTTGAAGCAAACACAGGCCAACATTTCCTTGTGGTCCCTGCTTACCTCATCGTATCCCCACAAGCTAAAGCTGGAAGAAAGCCTGGCTCGCACGCTGGTCCCTATTGATGCTACTCCTGATGAAGTGGTGTAGTTGATTGGGAACATCCACTACGGAAATATAATCACTTTCACTGACCTCGACCTCCCTCAATTCGGGGTCGATCATAACGAGCCTCTCTTCATCACAGTCCAATTGGATGAACGACGCCTCCCTCGGGTCCTGGTTGACAATGGGTTCGGAATGAATATTCTTCCGCAAAGATCATGAGCTTGCTTGACATCAAGTCCACAGACTTGAAACCTTCCTCCCTCACAGTCAAAGCTTACGACTCGACATCCCGAGCAGTCCTTGGAGTTGCTACTTTGGACCTCTGGTTTGGCCAGAAATTGATACATGTGGAATTCCAGGTTATTGACATCCCGATCACTTTTAATGCCTTATTGGGAAGACCTTGGCTGCATCAGGTCAAGGGGGTCGCCTCAAGCCTCCACCAGTGTGTGAAATTCGTCTCGAATGGAGACCTGACAACCATTTACGGGATTTAGTCACCTTGGAGGGCACGGATACAGGTGGAATACCTATTCTGGAAATCAAACATGATGAGGAAGGTCTCATGCTAACAGGCTTCACGGTCGAGCCTCCTAAGGCCCAAGTTTGCAACGTAGATCTGACAATCACCCGGGATAAAATCCCTCCGGTCTTGAAAATGATGAGAAAGATGAGCTATCTACCTGGCCTCGGTCTGGGAAAGCACCAACAAGGAACTCACAAACTCATCGAGGTGAAAGGACAGAAAACTCGCCACGGCCTAGGATATGAGGCCACCTCAGTGGACACCGCGAAAGAAAAAGAATTTGCTCTACAAGGGAAAGAAGCTATCACAGGAAGGGTCCCGGTCAACAGCCCTAAATCTCTCCCTTTCAGTCCTAATTTGGCTGACTACTTCGTAAAGGGTCCCACACAACCGGGTAACATCACAGGGCCCACTCCTACAGAAGGGTGGCTGAAGCTACAAGATAGCCTCAACAAGTTCAGGAGAGCCAAAGCTAACCCGGTCCGTAGAATGTTTCTGGATCTACCCAAGATACCTGGGGCTACCACTACCATCGAAAGCGAGTACACTTTTAAAGGCGTGCCAAGCCTAGTGGAAAAGTTCGAGAAGCTTACTACCACAACTCCGATTGCCCAGGAAGGTCCGAAGCCTGAGTTTGAACTGATAGTGCCAAAAGCCAAAGCCGCAGAATTCCCTTCAGACGATTGGGATGGTCTGGTTATGCAGCAGTTGTTCAAAGAACAAGTTCAGGTACCAGACCTGATTGATTTCGGCTCAGTCAAAGAAATGATAGCAATGCTTGAGGAAGGAGCACAGAGACAATGTCATTCCCGAGTCGGGAGGTCACTGACAGCAATGCCGTTAAAGAATTGGGAAACTCTCTCAGGCCCGTCCGCGACCAAGGAGGAAATGATCACCAAACTTGGATTGGTCCCCCATCCCTTTGTGTAGTCCTCCGAGTCTCTCATTGTCTAGTTCGAGTCTCTAGAGTCGTCCGGCGGCCTTACGCCTGAAGACTACGAGTCTGTAGCAAACGCTGTACTTCCTTTCGTTCCTAATGAAATGACGAACTTTTCTGAGTATCCCCTGATTGCCACTTTAACTAATGATAAATTAATAATAATTTTTTTTTTAATAATGATTCATTAGATAAAGAAGCAGACACATTAAATAAACAAAAAAAAAAGGAACAAAAATCTTTAAGCAGGTTGTTCGGAAAGAGGAAAATCGAGCCCAAGCTGCCGAAGAGATTTTGACAAGTGTGAACTTGGGAACTGCGGAAGAGCCAAAAGAGACGCAGATTGGCAGTTTCTTCGGAGGAACTGAAAAGGATGCCCTACAAAATCCTACAAAATCCTCAATTCAAAGAAAGTAGCCCTCTTCATCAAAGAAAACATCATATGCAGATACGGGTTGCCAGCCGAAATCATCTCAGATAATGGATCCCACTTCGAAGGGGAATGCGACAGGCTGCTAGCGGAATTCAGAATGACCCGTCACAAGTCATCTCCCTATAGGCCTCAAACCAACGGAGCCGTAGGGCAGCAAACAAGACTCTGGAAAACATCATCCGGAAAATGGCTGTCCGAGGCAGAGATTGGCCCGAGAAGCTACACCTGGCACTCTGGGGCTACAGAACATCCGTCAGAACGGCAACCGGGGAAACACCGTTTGCTCTTACCTACGGGATGGAAGTCGTGCTCCCAGTCGAGTTAGAAATCCCCTCACTCCGTGTGCTACTCGAAAGTCAAATCAATGAGGTCGAATGGCTCCAAAGTCGCCATGATGAATTGGCCCTGTTAGATGAGCGACGATTGAAAGCAATGGAACACATCCGAGCCTATCAAGGGAGAATGGCCAGGGCCTTCGACAAGAAAGTAAAACATCGGGAGATTAGGGAAGGTGATCTCGTTTTGAAAGAGAAGCCCCCAGTCCGCATTAACCCACTTGGCAAATGGGAGCCTGTCTGGGTCGGGCCATACAACGTCCAAAAGATCTTTTCCGGAGGAGCCATGCAACTTGCAGACCTCGACGGAAATCCCTTTGTACACCCAGTGAATGGTGACAAGCTGCGCAGATACTACGCGTAAAAACACTGAGTCAAAAAAAAAAAGAAAAAAAGGAGTGCTAAAAGAGTAATACCCAACTAGGTTGAAAACCCGAAAAGGGCGGCCTAGGTAAAAAACAGGGTTGCACAAAAAAAAACAAAAAAAACAAAAAAAAACGGGTCGAACTATGAAGACCTGAGCCCTTTTGTCCGAAGGGAACGTAGGCAGCCGGAAACGGTTCGGTCTAAAACACAAATAAAAGTCATACTTTGACATCAATACACTGATCAGACCATGAAAGCGTCTCGAAAAACTCTAAAGCAATTCACATATTCATTACAGTTAAAAGCTTTTTGATGAGTCTAAGCCCGGTTCATTCCTACAACTGGTAACCTGCTAAAAGAAACTAAGATACATAATCAAACTAATGTGTCTGCTACGACAAGAAAGGGATACTCGGAAACCTCAAGGTCACTCCAAGCCACTCGTACTGGCCTCTCCCCTCTTCTTCCCCCTTCGAGTCTTCTTCTTTTGAACAGGAAAAATGTCGGTCTTCCTCCTACCAAGCTCTGGTATAGGAACATGATCTATCAAACCAGCCTCTGTAAGGGCCTTAGTGGCCCTAGCATCATCTCTCATCTCCTGTAGCCTAGCTGGTAGCATAGGAGTCCTCATCTCCTGTCTCTTGACATAAGCCTCATAGTCGGTCACAATATCCCCGCTCCTGTCGTGAGGGTTGGCCCTCGCCTCGGTCCTCCTCCTCTCCGAAACTGTCAGGTCCTCCGCACCCACAATGGCCTCACGCCATCTCAAAATAGCCACCTGAGTCTCTCCCAAATGCCTCTCGTACCAATCCAGGTACCAAGTGGTCAAGAACACAGGTCTCGGACGCCTGAGGATAACCCGAGGAGGAAAGACGTCATACCTCCATACTCGGGAAAGAAAGGAAAACACCGAAGGATCATCCATAGAAGCAGAAGCCACCACCCTGGTGGCTATATCATCAAAATCCTCCAAAGGAACCTGCTCCAAGCCGAACTGTCTCAGAACTAAAGCCGGAATGTAGAAGCTGGCTGAGAAAGCCCCGGAAGCATGACCACATGAGACCCGTCCTGAAGTACTCTGCGAGTCTCCACCCGCCAACGAGGCACTGAACATCTGATATCTTCAGTCTGGCGATCAGCCATCCAACGCTCCCACGAGCCCTGATCATCAAAATCCACCAAAACCCCTCTCCTGGCGAATGTCCAAGGCTTGATCATGTCAGAAGTCTCCCGAAGAACCCCCAGGCATTCCATCAGCCACAGAGTCAAGAGAAACGGGCTGCCCCCATGCATATACCGTCTCCCGGTAGCCAGCCTATCGAGAGCATGAAAAGTCTCCCCTAGGATCAAGGGTACAACATCTCTGCCCAAGCGACAATGAACAACGATATCCAGCAGAGACCGATGACAGATCCCAAAAGAATAGACCATAAACAAGGTACCAAACATGCAAAGTGCAAAGGCATCCCAATAGGCATCATTCACCAAGCCTAAGCCCCTAAATCTATCAGGAAGACCAGAAAGGTCAAAATGGTCAGGACCACGAATCATACCTTGTGCTTCCTCCGGGGAAAGATGAAGAAGGTTGCACAACCTATCAACGAAAGAGGCCCCTCCGGGCAAAGGAACCGCAATCTCTTCCACCTCCGGGCCACCAAGCAAAGCCCGAAATTCTTCGACGGTCGGAACCACTTCATTGTAGGAAAGGCAAAAGACGTGCCTTCTAATATCCCAAAATGAGGAAGAAGCTCTCAAGAGGTCATAGTCCGGAACCAATTCCTTGAGGGACCATAAGCACTTCACCTTGTACCTTTCTTCGAAAAATGACCTCCTCTCTTGCATAATCTCCCGAGACCACTCTTTAAACCTTTCAAAGAATGACATTTGGATTTCTTTGGATAATTTTGGAGAATTTTTGGGCATTTCCATGGCTTTTCCCTCCTTTCTCCCGAAATTCCAGTTTGAACTGAAGAAGATGAAGTTTCAGGTGGCATTTATGGACCAGACCAGATCCAACCACCAAAATAAATGAACTCTGTCAGAATTCGAGACCATCCGCGCGGACAGAATTGTCACCCAGAAAAAAAATCTGCAGCAGTTCAAACTGCTGCACCACGGAGGAAATATTTTAATCCCAACTGCTCAAAACCTGAGCAAAACCTGCCCAAACAGTTCATATACCCAATACTCACACCCTTACCAAAAAACCAAGGCTCATGCAACATTGCATTCATACTGCATTGCATTCATAAAAAAAATAAATAATAATAATCCTAAATTATTACATTCCAAAAAAAAGAGTGTACATAAAAAAAAACTGTATCTGTCAAAAAAAAATAGGTACAATCTCAGAAATCAGTCTCAGAAGATCAGTCAGTCAGAGTCCTCGGTGGCTGGGGCTTTTCCCCGATCCCTCTTGCGGCTCGGGCCCGCCTCCTCAGTAGCCCTGAAAATCTCGGGCTCAGAATCGTCCTCGTCTCCGGAGAGAGGCTCGTCAGGACAACCGGCACGCTCTGATACGGCAAACCCAGATCTGCGAAGAAGTCGTACCCAAACGAAAATGCGTCGGCTTCCTGGACATGCGAGGAAGACCCACTATGATGCCAGACATGTCCCTGTCCATAAGGATCTCCGAGAATGACGTGATCCGAAGGTAGTACCACGCGGGGATCAATGAGAGGAGAAAGAGGAGTCTCAGAAGAAGTCTCAGAAGGAATGGGAGAAGCCTCCCGCTCGACACGCGCCGGCTGTGCTCGTCTCCTCCTGCCCTGAGCAGACCCACAAATAACCATATTCTTGATAAACCTCTTTGCCCCGATCACCTGATTCGTCAGCTTCTCCACTATTTTGGCCGGAAACTGCACGGAAACAAAAGCGTCAGAAATAATTAAGGAGAAAAATGATGACAGGAAAGAAAGGAAAAGACAGAAGCAAAAAAAAGAGAGAAGGAGAAGCCATACCTTCATATCCGGACGAGGCCGAAAAGCTCGTGGAACCCGGTCAGGGACAGGAATCTGTACTCTCAACCTAACCCCGTCCTGGACATATGAAAAATCCGATCGAGGGTACCGCGCGACCCCCAATCCCTCTCTCTCAAGAACCTGAGGCGGCTTCAACCTCCACAAGAGAAAATGCGAGTATGACTCGGCTGCCACGAATGTCGAGAAGTGCTGGCCGGCTCGATAAGCATCCCAAGTCTCCGAGTTCTCACTCGGATGCATCATGTCAGGAGGGGGCTCCACCGGAGCCATCAGAGGCGAATTCACGCCATGCTGGCGCGTCACTCTCTCTCCAAGATAATACATGTCGCAGGTCAAGCCTCTCAAGATCCTCCGCTGCACAGTTCATATCTCAGCGCCCTTCAGCTGCCCCACATCGAAACGATCCTAGGGATAGAATATCATCCTCTCATCTGTCTCAGCTCTCACCAAAGGCAGGCAATCCGGGTAATTGAGGGTCGTGCGCCCCCTAGAACCCTTCTTCTCCCGGGCATGCTTGGACCAGGAACACATGGCCGGATACGCCCCGACGTACTCTGACGGCTGCCGCCACATCGTGACGTGAAAGAACTCTAGAGCCCATACCTGCGAAAGGTAAAAATCAAATCAATTAAGTACGAAAAAGAATACGTGCTTAAAGAAAAGAGGGAAAGCAAAAAGAAAGCTTATACCTCCAGAGGAAACTCGAAGCAGTAGAAGGAACTCACAGCCTTTCGGCTGTATCTATCCAGAGTAAAGTAAAGCTCTGCCAGCCCGGCCTCCCCCCAGGAAATCTCTCCGGCTCTCTCCACGTCCTCCAGGGACTTCAGCAAGGCAAAGACAGCCGTCCCCTCGGCATGTCCAAACAGCGTGCTCAAAAAGGCGAACCATAAAAAGGCCCTAGAAATCTGCGCAGCGCCTATCCTCTCATCCCCAGCCTCATAGCTCCTGATGCACTCCACAATCTTTCCCTCGACCACAGCGTACTCCATCCCCATCCCCTTTTTGGGAATAGGGGAAAATCCCAGAAGGGCCAGCAGGTCCAAGTCGCTGTAACCATCCCGCCACTCAATGCTGCGTCCATTGAAGGACAGACCCGTGATCGCAGCATAGTCAGAAGGCGTAACCGTCGCCTCGCCCCAGAAGAAATGAAAAGTGTGGGTCGCGTCCCACCAATGCTGGGCCAAAGCGAAGAACATACCCTTACTCTTAGGGAACTTAACCAACCCCCTCAAGCTCTCAATGAACTCATACAATCCTGTCTCGATGACGATCTGTCTCGGACTCATCATCGCCCCCCTACCCAAAATCGGAAGCCGGTCCCACAAGTAGATCACAGACTCCACCGACCCCCGAGTCTTCATCTTGCTCAGCTGCTTCGACACGAAGCCATCTCCGCCCTGCGATTTCAAAAAAGAGAAAGATGTCAAAAGAAAAAAAAAAGAGAGTCTGCATTTGCATTTGCACAAAAAAAAAGAAAGGAAAGCATACACATGCATCATGCAACACAAAGTTCTGAAGAAAATTCGGAAGCATAACGGCATGCAATGAACCTAGCCCCATTTTTCTCGCACAAAAAGAAGGCGGTTTTCAGCAATTCCCAATCAACATTCATCCATACATGAAGAAAAAAAAATTCATACATTCATTCAACGGAAGCAAAAATCCGTCCCACTTTTCAAAAAAAAAATCATCATAAACATGCATACATCCATCTCATTTATCATCTCATTGCAAAAAATCCTACATGCATACATTCATTCAACGGAAGTGAAAACTCCGTCCCATTTTCATAAAATAACATGCATACATATCATTCATGGAGTCATCATCTCATTGCAAAAAAAAATAAAATCCTACGTTTACAAAAAGGGGAAGCATACATGCATACATTCATGTCATTGCAACAAAAAAAAAGAGGTCCGTCCAGGATTTGAGAAAATTCTCATCATCTCATGTTTCAAAAAAAAAAAAAATGGCAAAATGCCAATTCTTTTCTAAACAAAATGCATGCAATTTCAATGTCAAGAACATCATTTTCGAAATTTAAATCACAATTTTCGAATTTTTCACTACAATTTTCGGATACTAAAAAAAAAATGGCAAAAATGCCCATTCTTTTTTCCAAACAAAGTGCATATTTGGATTACCCATCTACTCATTACAACATGCAAAGCTAAAATTCAAAGCCAAGAACATAATTTCCGGATTTTCATTCATAATTTTCGGATTTCAAAAAAAAAAAAGAGAAAAATCACCAAAAATCAATTTCAAACAAAAATCGACAAAGGGATCGAAGAGATTCGAAGTATACCGTTCGGAGACTCGGATCGGTGGCCCAATGTTGCCAAGCATCGGGGTAATGCTCCTCCGCAATCGATTGCGAAAGTGTGTAATGCCTCCTCATTCGAACGAGCTCTAATCGCCTCTCCGCGACCGGACCGCGTCCTTGACCTTGAAAAGCAACTCCCCCGTGTTCCATTGCTTGAAAATCAAAGAAAATGGAAGATTTTTGAAGGTTTTTGAGCCAAAAATGGCAGAACTCTCGGCTTTCTCTCTCCTCTCTCGCAAGAACTGGAAAATAGTGAGGAAGAAGGAGAAGGGCGGCGCGCCTTTTTAAATCCAGCCTGGGACTCAAACCCATCCGCGCGGACCAAATTGAAGGGTCAAAATGACCATTTTGCCCTTTAAAATTCCAGGACTCTGCAGTTTAGTCCTCAACTTAACAGGGTTAACCAAAGTCAACCTAAGTTAACCCCCTTCCAAAGGAAAATCCCCGGCAGTAAAACGTAAGTCCAATTTCTCCGAGAAAGCTAACGGAATCCCGTTTCTTTCATCAAAATCCTCCCCGGCCGTCAAACGTAAGTCCGATTTCTCCGAGAAAGCTAACGAAATCCCGTTTCTTTCATCAAAATCATCCCCGGCAGTAAAACGTAAGTCCGATTTCTCTGAGAAAGCTAACGGAATCCCGTTTCATTCATCAAAATCATCCCCGGCAGTAAAACGTAAGTCCAATTTCTCCGAGAAAGCTAACGGAATCCCGTTTCTTTCATCAAAATCCTCCCCGGCCGTCAAACGTAAGTCCGATTTCTCCGAGAAAGCTAACGGAATCCCGTTTCTTTCATCAAAATCATCCCCGACAGTAAAACGTAAGTCCGATTTCTCCGAGAAAGCTAACGGAATCCCGTTTCTTTCATCAAAATCATCCCCGGCAGTAAAACGTAAGTCCGATTTCTCCGAGAAAGCTAACGGAATCCCGTTTCTTTCATCAAAATCATCCCCGGCCGTCAAACGTAAGTCCGATTTCTCCGAGAAAGCTAACGGAATCCCGTTTCTTTCATCAAAATCATCCCCGGCAGTAAAACGTAAGTCCGATTTCTCTGAGAAAACTAATGGAATCCCGTTTCTTTCATCAAAATCATCCCCGACAGTAAAACGTAAGTCCGATTTCTCCGAGAAAGCTAACGGAATCCCGTTTCTTTCATCAAAATCATCAACGGCAGTAAAACGTAAGTCCGATTTCTCCGAGAAAGCTAACGGAATCCCGTTTCTTTCATCAAAATCATCAACGGCAGTAAAACGTAAGACCGATTTCCCCGACGAATACGTCTGAATTTCCCCAGCAAAGTTAACGGAATCCCGTTTTCCCCAACAAAAGCCAAAGGAACCCCTCGATTCCATCCCCAACAGCATTTCGAACTACGTAAGGGCTTGGTTCCCACTAGGGATACGTAGGTAGCCTACCATAGGTCCAGCCACTCGACCGGCACGGTCACCCTCTCCTTTGGCAGCAGACGAAAAACACCAAAGGATCACCCATCCCAAACCATTAAGGGAAAACATTTCAAACCAAGGTATGAGGCACCTAAAAAGCCATCATCATCAAGGTCTGAGGCACCTAAAACGCCATCATCAAGGTCCGAGGCACCTGAAACGCCATCATCATCAAGGTCCAAGGCACCTAAAATGCCATTATCAAGGTCCGAGGCACCTAAAACGCCATCTTCAAGGTCGGAGGCACCTAAAACGCCATCATTACCAGGTTGACACCTCAAAATAGTCATTCCAGGGTTAAAGACCCGAACTACGACTGGCTTGATTCCTCTTAAGGATACGTAGGTAGCCTATCATTAGGTTCAGCCATCAGACCGAAAATGGTCATTTCTATCCCCAGCAGAGCGGATATACAACTCCAGCCATCAGACCAAAATGGTCATCTCTTATCCCCAGCAGAGCGGATATACAATATCAGACCAAAAATGGTCATCTCTTATCCCCAGTAGAGCGGATATACAATTTCAGATCGAAAATGGTCATTCCTATCCCCAGAAGAGCGGATATACAACTCCAGCCATCAAACCAAAATGGTCATCTCTTATCCCCAGCAGAGTTTCTCTCAGCAATCGACTGCAGAACTCGCTCACCAGGTTGACGCCTCAAAATAGTCATTCCAGGGTCAAAGACCCGAACTACGGCCGGCTTGATTCCCATTCGGGATACGCAGGTAGCCTATCGTTAGGTTCAGCCACTCGATCACTTGATCATCCTGTCAAATATGGAGCCTTACTCTTATCGACGACCCCGCTTCCTTCGAAAGCGCCGTCGCCGAGGGGCTACTGTAAGTGCTCCAATTTGAGTTGTTAGAATTTTCGTTAGAAAATTAACGAAAGTTTTAACATTTCTAACATTTTTAACAATTCCTAATATTTCTAACAAAGTGGGGGTAGATTAGGGATTGCCATTTTAAGATAAACCATGGAAAAGAATCAAAAAAGCAAAAGAAAAGGTCAAAAACCCGAAATAGAAGTGGCTGGAACATTTTCTGGTTGCTTAATTTGAATTTTATTCTTCCTGTCCAAAGCCTGGAGCAGCATTTAATGAACAGTGCACGCCTTCAAGACCATCCGCGCGGACAGGAATGTAATTTCAGAGTGCCTATAAATTGAGCCCTTCAGTCACAGAAATAAAGGAGGAAGAACACATTTTACAACTGCACCTTGGCGAAAATAGGGAGAAAATAGTCAGAATTCACTAGAATTGTCACTCTTTTCTTGATTATCTTCCCAAATCACCCCACTCACTCTCAAATTCAAACCCTAAACACATTCAAGCCTTGAATCCATTCAACACAAACTCAAAAGAAGATAGGTATAACCTCCCTCTTCTTACCCTAAATCTCTCATCCATGCATGTATTTTCAAACTCCAAAATGTAGTTTGTTCATCTTCTTGCCCTAGATCCAAGAAGATCACCATGGAAGTTCATCTCTATGGTTGATCTTCTACAAGGATCAACATTACTTTCAAAGTGTTTCTACTTACATGCAAACATGTTTTCAAAACCCTAAAAATCATTTTCATACATCAAATCTTGATTTCAAAGGATAAAATTCCCCTTCCCAAGCAAATGAAGTGCTTAGTCCTAATGTACCCTAAGGATGGCTTGATATAGTTGATTCACCACTAAAATGTTAAGTGATCACTAATCAAAGCCTAAGGAAATGGGGACAAGCATGGATGCCAAACCCCCTTTAAAATCATGTTTTTCTTCCTAAGAAAGTTGCTGTCCAGTAACAATTTTCTAAGACCTCTGTCCATGGTCTAATTTTTTGGACACAGATAAACTTAGAATTTGGTGTTGACTACAAAACACTTTTTGTAGCCAACATCCAGAGATTTCCAGACATATTTTTACTTTATTTTTTGCATGAGTAAAACTCCCTTTTTAAAATTCTCTTTTAAAGGTCAGTTCCTCAGTCTCTGGAAGTCCAGATTTCATATCTGAGATTTCCAGAAGGTTTTGGGTCCTCAAATCATCTCTAAAATGGAAAATTCTTTCACAAGAAATCTTATTTAAGGTGTCTGGAACAACTTTCATTCTCTGAGTTTTCTCATATTATGAAGTTTTGAAGCCCTTAAGTCCATTTCAAAGTCAAGTGTCCAATGCCTTTTTCATTCTGGCAGAATTGGTTTTCAACTTCCAAAAATCTTTTAAGTACCAAAGCTCAACCCAAAAATCATACCAAAAATCATGGGATTTGTTCCAAGTCTAATAAAGAGTTCCCAATTTTTACTTTTCAGATTCAACTTATTTTGGCCAAAACACACACACACACATGATTTTAAATGTTTGGAAGACTCGTTTTACGAGGCATTTCGGGTGAACACTAACGTTCTTCCCGGCGTGTAACGTGACCTCCGAACCCAAATATCTGATCTCGAGCATTTTTCAAAGTTTTGGCCCTCAAAATAAAAATGGCGTGGCGACTCCGTGTGTTTTTTCGATTGATTTTCAAAGAAAAGAAAAACAAACAAAATCTTTCGGGAAAATGGAACTCAACATCGTTACACTTTCATAAAATCTCAAGGCAGAAAAGCAAAAGAGAGAAAAGAAAGTGAGAGTACCTCAAGAGCAAAAGAGAAGCAATCCATAGAAGCAGCCTTATTTTGGCTGTACAGATCCAAAGAGAAGTAGACCTCAGCTAATCCGGCCTCACCCCAAGAGACCGCCCTAACCTCATCCAAATCCTCCTAAGGGTCAAGAAGGCAAAGCATTGCCAATGTCCCAGAATTCGTGAAAATTGTGACTGACAGCATCAACCACAGAAAAGCTCTCGCGAGCTGGTGGGCAGTCACCTCATTTGCAGCAAACCCCTGCATACACTCCAGAACCGCGACCTCAACAAACCTCGTCTCCATCCCAAGCCCATTAGGACGAAGGTCAAATCCCACCAAAGCTCTGAAATCGGCCGCAGAAATGTGATCCCTCTAGGTCATAGGCCTCCCAGTGAACTGCAAACCGGTAATAGCAGTGAAATCAGCTGGAGTTACCGTAATCTCTCCCTAGCTAAGATGAAAGTTGTGAGTGGTGTCCCACCAGAACTCCAAGAGGGCCTAGACCAGCTCCTTGCTCTTAGAGGTCACGTGAATGCCTCTACTAATAGCATCAATGAAAGAATCAAGCCCTGTAGCCATCACCAACTGCTTGGGACTTACCCCATCCTTCTCAAAGTTGGGCATCCTATTCCATAATTTCACCGCCACCTCAGCGGGTCCCCTCGACTTGCTTTCCTGTAGGAAAACATAACAAAAAATGTGTCAGTCCTTCATTTCATATCAAAAGCATGCATATATTAAAAAAAGATGCACATATTTTCAATGAAAAGCATTCATAAGAGATCTCTAGCATCCTTTGCCTAGAAAGCGTGTCTTTCATCATCTGAAGCACGTCACCCCGAGCACATTGCTCTCTCAAACACAAAATTCCAATTTTCACAAAATTCTTTGCACATAAGCATTGATTTTTCAGAATGGCATGCATGAATCCTTTTCATCGTCCTAAATCTTTCTTTCCCATCCATGATCGGAAATTGACCTAGTTCTAGCGCATGCAAGAACTCCGTCACATTTTAGACATTATTTTTCTTGCTTTATTTTCAAAAATGAGTCACTCTCATATTCTTCAAATAAATTGCACATGCATGTTCATTTATGTCCATAGCCTCATAGGTTAATCATCAAACTCCCAAAATAATCAACAAAATCACAAGAAAATTCGAAAAATCCCCAAAAAATTGGGTCAGGCTCTAAATCAATCAAAATTCAATAAAAAGGTACAAAATCAAGCAAATCAAGAATGCTTACCCCAATAGATTGAGGTTTCGTCAATTTGTGCTCCCTCTTGCCGGGATAGAGCTCGGAAGGAGGTGCATTGAAGTCGTATTTTCACTCGGTTCGAACGAATTCTCTCCTCCTCCTCCTAGCGGCTTCCGACAAGGTTCTCCGCGCTTGCCTAGGCACAAGGTTTACCTCTTGATCCATCTTAAGCTAGGGAAGCTAAGGAATTGGAGATTTTTAAAGGATTCCTCTCATTTCTCTCCTCTCTCCTCGACCGAAACGAAACAACAATTGCGCCCTTGCCTGTTTCAATTCTGTTTAAATTAATCTGGTGAAAATAGGCTTAAAGTCGGATGGCTTCTTTTTCTCCACCTCATGCCGGGCGGCTTCATTTACTCTGAACTGAATTTACACTTTTGCCCCTGGACTTTCCACTTAGGCATACAATTCCCGTTATCTCCTAACCAGAGTAACGCTGTTTCCCAAGGATACCCATTATCTCTAAGGAGAATAAACTTTCCTCTCGAAGGGCCTCCGTTACTTCCGTTATAACGGAATAACGCTAGGTGACATCCTCTGAATTCTCAAGAATCAAAATCTAGCTACCTCTATCTCTTAGATAGCGAAGTACGCTTCAGTTTCTCTAAGCTTTAGCTACCTCTATCTCTTACATAACGAAGTACGCTTTAGTTCTCCAACTTCAGCTACCTCTATCTCTTAGATAGCGAAGTACGCTTTAGTTTTCCCAACTTTAGCTACCTCTATCTCTTAGATAGCGAAGTACGCTTTAGTTTCCCAACTTTAGCTACCTCTATCTCTTAGATAACGAAGTACGCTTTAGTTTTCCAACTTCAGCTACCTCTATCTCCTCGATAGCGACGTAAGCATTAGCTTCTTCAGGTGACAACCTCTATTAATTGTCAATCAGGTGACAACCTCCATTAATTGTCAAATCAGGTGACAACCTCCATTAATTGTCAAATCAGGTGACAACCTCCATTAATTGTCAATCAGGTGACAACCTCCATTAATTGTCAATCAGGTGACAACCTTCATTAATTGTCAATCAGGTGACAACCTTCATTAATTGTCAAGTCAGGTGACTCCTCCATGAATCGTCAAAACCTCAAGGATCCTAGACATGTTCCTAACTATCTAGTGAGACTTAAACTATGACCAAGGCTTGATTCCTTCGGGATACGTAGGTAGCCTTTCATAAAGGTCCAGCCATCCAACCACATTGGTCACCCTTTTCCTTCATCAATTCTCAGTGGTGAAGTAGCCTTTCATAAAGGTCCACCCATCCGACCATATTGGTCACTTCCTTCATCTGGCATATCCCCAGTAGGATCAGCCATTTGACCTCCTAGGTCACTTTCCTTCCATCTTCCTAGCAAGGGATCAGTCTCTCTTCGCCATTCCCCAGTGGATCCCGAACTACGACATGGCTTGATTCCTCCGGGATACGTAGGTAGCCTTCCAAAGGTTCAGCCACTCGACCTCCTTGGTCACCCAATCCGTCTTGGCAGTTCGCCAGATTGGATCCTTTTTTTATCGATAACCCCACTTGCCCTACAAGTGACGTTGCCGAGGGGCTTCTGTAAGTACCTAAATTTGGCTCATGCCTTTCGATTAAGTTTCCCGGCAATTCCCCGGACTTTCCTAAAGTTCAGGGGCAATTTGGGAACTTTCCCAAACCTTCCAAGGGGCAAAGGACTTGCTAGGAATTAAAATTCCACGTAGTCCCTCGCTGGAAAGACCTTCTAGAATGCCACCTTATATGGTTCTAGAAACAGGCTGAGTCATTAAAGGATAAGACCGCACGGCTTCTTTTGCCAAAGGTTAATGCTGCACGGCTTCATTAGGAAGCACAAAACTGCCTATAAATAGAGGCCTCCTCTATTCATTTCAAAAGAGAGAAAAAAGCACTGTTACTCTGCCCAACTGAAATCACGAATTTCCAGAAACCAAACCTCACTCAAAATCACCTCCCTCCTCTTCTAAAATCCATCCAAAGTCACTCCTTCCTTAGAAAAACTTCAAGGGAGATAGAGGAACACCACCATTGGTGACCTCTTCTTCCTTTCTCCTTGAAATCTACTTATTATCTTGTCATATTGTCTACTTGCCATTTATCTTGCTATTTATTACATTTACATGTGATTTATTATCATAAAAATCAAGTATTTACCATGTAGATCATCATACCCCCTTTCCCCTTATCACATGGGATTCATGGAGAATCCATCCCAAGGATGAGCAATAAGACCACAAATGGCTTGTTCTAGGGTGGATCCCTCACATGATGATGTGAAAAATGTCATCTTTACATATAAAAATGTCATCTTTACTTTCATAATGTCATCCCCATCCCATTGGCCTTGCTTTCAAGGATTGTCCACCTAAATGGTTCATAAAGGACATAGGAAAGCCTTAAAGGTCCTCCCTTTATATTCCTAGTCTTAGTTTTTCATAGTGTTCATTACATTTGTTCTCATAAAAATGTCATCTTTATCTTTAAATGTAACTCCCCCATGTCCCTCATGGTTGGATCACTCTAAAAAAATTGCCTAGTGACCATCTTAAGGCACAAAAAACCATAGGATGAGTATAAAGATCCAATCTTTATACCCCTCCCCTTAGTCCCTTTGGTACTTGAAGCATCTCTTGGGGCATAGCGGTGTAAAGGTCTCATCTTTACATCATTTCCTCCACATAAAGATGCCATAATCGAAGTCCCTTTAGAAACGGACGAACCTAAGCCCCCACATCTCCGATCATCACTTGAGACGAGCACAAATGTCCCTATCAAGCTCGAATCGTCTCAAGATGTAGGATTGATGGGCAAAGGTCCTTCCTTTCTAAAGAGTCTCATTCTTGGACTATAAAAGAGGTGTCCCTATTCCGATCACATGTGACCAAAAGTCATTTAATGATGATCGTAAGTCCAAGATGAGCACGGGATCAAAGTCCCGAACATATCAACATCCAAGGAATCCCGAGCGATAACCAACTCATGGTTTATATGTCCGTAAGACAACTTGGCACATTCCCTTCCTTTCAAACTCACATCTCACACACGAAAGCACAAAGCAAGCACGAAAATTGGATCTTGGAAGACTTGCTTCGGCAAGGCTCCTTGGGTGAACACCAAACGTTCTTTTCAAGGAGTAACTTAACCTCCGAACCCTAATCCTTTTTTTCAAAGTTTTGAGGAAATCAAAATGGCGTGGTCTGTCAGTCACTCTTCTTTCTCTTCCCAGCTCTAGCAAAATGATCCAGAAATCTCTTTCTCATGATCTTCTAGCTGTCGATGCTTCCTTCCTTTTGCTCACGGAACCAGGACATGGCTGTTCCGGAGAAGGTGCTTGCGAAGGCCTTGCAGAGTATATCATCTGCCTTAGTGAGGAGGGCCACGGTGGATTCAAAACTTTGCACATGGTCCCGTGCATCGGTGGATCCCGTGTATTTATCAAAACTTGGGATTTTAAGAGTAGGGTTGGGCGGTAGATCATTAATACGCTGGGAGAAAGGATGTGGCATTGGTACCATCGTCATCCACCTCCTTTCTCCCCATTTCCATCTCGTCCAGCCTCTTTTTCAAGAGGAGTAGTTTTCTAGCATCGATCCCCAAGCTATAATGAGAGCTTCGATGGGACCTTACTTTCCTTCTGTGCTCGTTCACCCTGCTATGCTCTTCAGGGTCCTGATGGTTATCTCCATGACCAGATGGTGCTCTGTCCCTTCTAGGTGCCACTTCGGGATGGGGAGGTGATCTGTGATGAGGAGGGCTTCTTGGCCGAGGAGGGCTCCTATGACGAGGAGGGCTACTAGGCCGAGGAGGAGTATTACGACGAGGAGGAGTTTTACGCCTTGCATGACTGAGCCTTGCTCTCAAGTCAGCAGAATCAACCTCCTGTTCCCTTTGGTGGTTCAAGTGACTTCTCAAGTCTACAACCTCGTTTCTCATGTTTCCATTAACGTGTGTCTTATGACGAGGAGGGACATCTTGGGGGGGGGTTGTCTAGATTTACCAGAAATGCCATGGTGAGGGGGATTTTAGCCACGAGGAAGATTTTCTCTATTCCCCTGACTACCGCACCTGTCAACCTGGCTCTGCCCTCCAAGGGAATTTCCTGTCCTCGTAGGCCTTAGGTCCAACTTTGAGTACCAGTTTGCTCCATGCAACTCATCTAATAGTTCTTCAATCACATAAACCTATTCTTGATAGTCATGTCATTGAGTCTCCTATAATCCACACATAACCTCCATGATCCATCTTTCTTAAGCACCAATAGCACAGGAGAGGCAAAAGGGCTAGAGCTATGCTGAATGATGCCACTATTAAGCATTTCTCTAACCTGTTTTTCAATTTCATTCTTTTGGAAATGTGGGGTTCTGTAGGGTCTTTGGCTGATGGGTTCACTACCCTTCTTCAAGGGTATCCTATGATCACGTCTCCTTTTTGGAGGTAGTCCATTGGGCTCTCCAAATACCCTTGCATACTTCTGTAGTAGGTCCTCCAGTCTTGCTTCAGTTTCAATGATGTCTCCCTTCCCATTCATATAAAACAAGTACCCCACTAGGCCCTCCTTAGTCTTCCTGATCATTCTGCTCAGTCCTTTGCCACTAATCAGTTTCAAGTAGCCTTCCTCCCCAGTCCCTTTGAGAGTGATCTTCTTCTTTCCCATTAACAAGGCAATCTCCATTTTCTTATAATCCGGATCGGATCGCGGCACTTTAACCATTCCACTCCTAAGATTGCATCACATCCCCATAAGGGTAGAACCCTCAAATCTGCCTTAAATTGGTGCCCTTGCATCTCCCATTTAAACCCCTTACACATGGCATCACTTGCTAGTTTATTTCCATCAGCAACAGTGACATTGAGAGGTAAGGTCTGCTCAGCTATACACCCTAGTTGTCTTGCAGTATTAGGGTCAATAAAATTGTGTGTGGCCCCACTATCAATTAGTATAGTGATCTCTCTCTTCTGAACTTTACCTTTCACCTTAATTGTGTTGTGAGTGAGAATCCCGTTGAGTGCTAATACTGAGATTTGTGCCTCTTCTTCTTCTTCTTCTTCCACAACCCCCTCTATCTCCACTTCTTCATCATCAATGGTTACAATTTCAGATTCTTCCCTATATAACTGACCTTGCAGATATGTCCTTTTGTGAATTTTCCATCACAATGGAAACACAATCCCTTCTTCTTCCTCTCATTGATTTCAAAACTTGTGAGAGTTTTAGTAGAAGGATTAGGTTTTGTGCATGGTTGAACATTTGATGGTTGTGAATTGGTTTGTTGAATGATGTGATAGGCTGGTAGGTTTTCGTGGAAAGTCCATCTTGGGAGGTTTGGAATTCCATGGCCCTGTCTAATTAGGAGGAATGAACTGTGGGGGAAACATGTAGGCATTGTACTGATAGGGTTGTTGAGCTTATGGTGGATGTTGGTATTGGTTTTGGTATTGTGGGAAAGTGATATTCTGTGGTGGGTTTGGATGATTTGGCTGTTGGGTTGGAGGATTCTGTGGAGGTGCCTGGTGAGTATAAGAAGATTGTGATGTTGGTAGATTTGGTTGAGTATATGGTGGGTGATTGGTATGTGAGTTTGGTTGAGTGTACTGTGGTGGGGGTGGATAATAAGGTGCCTGATAGTGTTGATTTGGTGATTGTGGTGGCTGGTTTTGTGTAAATGGAGGGTTGTAAAAATTGTTTACAGTGCTGAAAACAATTGAATTCCATGTGATCATTGTTAGAACATGGATTAATTAATATGTGTTATTTAATTCCATTTGTTATAATCATTTAATAATGTTAAAGTATAGACAAAATGTGTAGAATTCCATTAGGTGTAAGTACCATTAAATGATGGGCATAATGGTAACTTCACACCACCATCTTTATGAAAGGGTGTAGTCCCTAAATGAAGTGCCCCTTCTCTATCTATATAAAGGCTATCCATCAGCCATTTAGAGACACTTATTCATTTACAAAATTCAGTCACAAATCTTCTCTTTTATTCACTAAGAAGATCAAGTGTGGGCACTATCATTTAGAAGATCTACTCTTCCCTACTTTGAAGAATATCTTCATACTTCATTTTACTCAAGAACAAGACTAAGAACAATCATGGAATCACAAGGTACACGCTTCCGTATTATTCTTCTTCTTATTATTCTCTTCTTAATCTAGTTATTAGTTGGTTCATGGTTAATGGATCGTTCATGTTCCAACAATTGGTATCAGAGCCTACTCATATACTAGATTGAGTTTGAAATTCTTATAAAGCCTTATGCTTTAATTCTTGTATGATTTCATTTAGTTTTTGTTCTTGTTCATGATACTCATCTTGTCTAAGAGTATTATATTCATAAACTTCATTCTATTTCTGATTTTGGTTTACACAAGGCTTTCAATTCTTAATGTAAGATTATCCTATTTTGGACATAGCCACCATCATTTGATGCGTTGTGAGTTTGTTCAAATGTATAGCCACACATTTAAAAATGTGATGTGAGTATAAGGATCTACTTGCTTTGGTTGAATAATCATTCACCATTAAGTTAAGAATTGATAGTCTAAAGGGTATTGGTTCAAAACTGTTCATAAAAGGGTTCAAAACTGTTCATAAAAGGGTGTTAAAAATGGTGACTTTTCGTCAAATCTGGGCACTGGGCACATGGGCGGTCGCCCATCTTGATCTGGGTGGTCGCCCATGTGTACATCAACTTCAATGACTGTGAAATGCAGCTTGGGCGGTCGCCCATCTTGACCTGGGCGGTCGCCAATGTGTACAACGACTTCAAAATTTGTGGAATTGAAGCTTGGGCGGTCGCCCACCTTGACCTGCGCGGCCGCCCATGTGTGCAGAAGCTTCAATGTTTATAAAACTGCAATTTTTTGGTCATTCGTACCCTTTTGATCATTTGTAATAATTTGTTAGTAAATTATAGTATCTGGACACCAGTCGCACTTCGGCGGTTCTTAGAGTTATCGAACTTTAAGAATGGACGGGTAGAACAAAAGAATACTATCTTTTAATGATAAATTTCACTTGTTTATTTACCATTTAAATTTTTAGAAATAACCTTAAGGCCTTTTGTTTCCGATTAATCATATTCTTAACATTTTTGGACATAATTAACATGCTTGTTTCCCAAAGGAGACCTTGTTGATTAAATTCAAACTTGTTAAAAGATGAATGTAAATATTGATATGTGATAACATGCTTGTTTTCCAAAGGAGACCTTGTTGTTGACTAAGTATTTACATTCATGGGGTAATAATTGAACTAAACTTTTGGTCATTTTAAATGCTGTGAACCATCCCAAAGGAAGGCGGGTGTTTAAAGTGAATTGTTTATATTCTTTATTGCCAGGGAACAAGTACCTTAAACTTTAGGACACTTTTTGTACTTGATCCGGCCCAAAGGAAGGCAAGTATTTAAAGTGTGTTGTTTAAGCTATTTGTTTACCTTAAGATAAATCAAATTGTGAGTCAATTCGCAATCCAAAGATTAGTCTTGATGTCATGTTGAATATCTTTTATTTTGATGGAATTCATTTGATATAATTAATCATTATGTAGTTTCTTATATATGTTTTATTTCATTCTTGTTCTTCTCCTTCAGATTTGATTAATGCTTCATCCGTAACTACTGCTATAAATGATGTACCTTTGCTTACTGGGACTAAACTTAAAACTTGGAAAAATAATATAACGATGATCTTAGGCAATATGGACATCGATCACGCATTTGGGGAATCAAGTCCCGCTGCTCTCACTTTATAGAACGGAAAAATGTTGAGCAATGGGAACGGTCCAACCGCGTGAGTCTAATGATCATGGAAAATGCAGTTTCAGAGACATTTTTGGACAATGTCTCTGAAATCGAAAATGCTGAGTTTTTTCTTGAATTCTTGTGGAAACTTGTTTCCATTCGGTACAAGGGTGACGAAAATCTTCGGGAGTACATTATCGAATTATTTCATCTTTCGATCAAACTAAAAGCACTTAAGTTAGAGATTTCGGAAGATTTGCTCGTGCACTTAGTTTTGATCTATCTTCCTCCTCAATTTGGTCCTTTTGAAGTGACCTATAAATGTCAAAAGGAAAAGTGGAATATTAATGGATTACTTTCACATATGACATTAGAGGAAGATAGGATGAAATATCTCAAATTAGAAAGTACTCACTCATCATTTACTTCTTCTCGTGGGATTAAGAGAAGAGGGAAGGAAATTGCGGTTGCAAGTAAGAAGCATAAGGGATCATTTAAAGATCATAAAGTCAAGAAATGCTTCTTTTGCAAGGACCTTACTCGCATGAAGAACGACTACTATAAGTATCGCAAATGGCGAATTCAGGATGGTATGTCATTTGGTCTTGTTTGTACTAAGGCAAATTTGGTTTCAATTCCTTAATATACATAGTGGTTGTATTTGGTGCAACAACTCACATTAGTTCATGTATGCGGTTGCTCAATTTTCCGAATTCCCGGTGAAGATGAGAAATACATCTATATGGAAGCTGGAAATCCGGTTGAAGTTATAGGCATAAGGACTTTTAGATTATTGATAAGTACTGACTATTATTTTGTATTAAATAATACATTCACTGTACCATCCTTTTGATGGAGTTTAATATCTATCACAATTTTGACAAGGAAGGTTACTCTTGTTCTTTGGTAATAATAAATGTGATCTTTATTTTAAATTCCAAACTTGTCGGTACTAGTACTTTGTCATATATCGATAATCTTAATTTACTTGACACGGTCAAGAAAATGAATGGGTCCCATAATAATGAAACAAAAACTAAAGGCACTAAGCAAAAGTTATCAAGTGAAAATTCTTGTATTCTATGGCATAGGCGTTTGGGTCATATCTCCAAAGGGAGAATTGATAGAGCTTATGTCGGAGGGAATCCTAAAATTAACTTGATACTCCGGATAAAACTTTTGCATTAAGTGTTTTAAAGAATAAATTTACAAACATTAAAGGAAATAAAATTTTGAGAATATCAAACGTCTTGGAACTAATTCATATGGACATTTGTGGACCATTCATTAATCCTTCATGGAATGGTCAACAATATTTCATTACGTTCATGGATGATTACTCTCGTTATGGATACATTATTTTCTTCATGTAAAGTTTCAATCATTGGATGTTTTCAAGTCTTTTAAGGCATAAGAAAGACTATTAAGAACGTTAAATCCGATCATATTAGTGAAAACTACGGACGGTATAACGTATTGGGTGAATAACGTCCGGGTCTTTTATACTCGCTATTTTTTTGAAGAGTGTAGGATTGTCCCTCACTACACCATGCCGGGAAAACCTAGCATAGTATATTGGAGAGACATAATAGAATCCTTAAAGATATGGTAAGAAGTATGTTTTCTTGTACTTCTTTACCTCACTCATTATGGGCGAAGCATTAAAAACCGCAGCTTATATTCTCAATAGAGCACCTTTAAAAAAGCTACCGACAAAACCCCTTATGAGTTATGGACGAATAAGAAACCGTCCTTAAATCATCTTCATGTATGGGGGTGTCCAGCAGAAGCTAGACCTTATAGGCCTAATGAGGGCAAACTGGACCTTAATACTTGTTAGTAGCTATTTTGTAGGGTATGCCGAGAGATCTAGGGGATATAAATTTTATGACCCGAAAACTAGAACATTTTTCGAGACTGGCAATGTTAGGTTCCTTGAGGATGTTGAATTTAATGGGATAAATAGTAATGATTTTGAATTTGAAGAGTTAGAGGAACCACTCTTTATTCCTCAAACTTTAGTTCCTGTTGGAAATCAAGTAATTGTACCTGAAATTCAACAAAGAATATACAATTCAAAATAATATAGAGACTCCCGTAAATAACGGACAACATGAAAATGTTGGACATAATGAAATTCAACAACCTCAAAATGAGGATGAACCGGTGCCCTTAAGGAGATCTACTAGAGAAAGAAGAAATATTATTCCGGATATTTATGATATGTATCTTGCGGAGAATGAGGACACCTTAGGTTTAGTGGGAGATGATCTAATCACCTTCCATGAAGCCATTAATAGTTCTAATTCTCATAAGTGGATCAATGCCATTAATGAGGAGTTAAAATCAATGAAAGACGATGACATTTGGGATCTTGTCCCATTACATGAAGGTGTAAAACCTATTGGTTATAAATTGATATTTAAAACCAAAAGGGATTAGCAAGGTAATATGAAAAGATATAAGGCACGTCTTGTTACTAAATGATTTACTCAAAAGGAAGGCATTGATTATAAAGAAATATTTTTCCGGTATCTTCTAAAACCTCTTTTATGATCATTATGGCATTAGTGGCACATTATGATCTTGAGCTTCATCAAATGGATGTTAAGACAGCTTTTCTCAATGGCAACATTGAGGAAACTATCTATATGAAGAAACCAGAAATGGTGACTAATTCGGATCAAACTAGTCAACTGGTTTGTAAACTTAAGAAATCCATTTATGGGCTTAAGCAAGCATCTCGTCAATGGTACTTAAAATTTAACCAAGTTATTCTTTCATTTGGCTTTGAAATGAATCTTGGTGAAGATTGTGTGTACCATAAGTTTAGTGGGAGTAGATTTATTATTTTGGTCTTATATGTGGATTTGGATGATATTTTCTTGCTAGTAATGATAAGGACCTTCTAAAAGAAACTAAGAAATTTCTCAAACAAATTTGAGATGAAAGATCTTGGTAAGGCATCTTTTGTATTGGGAATTCAAATTCATCGTGATCATTCACGAGGTATTTTAGGATTATCACAAAAGAGCTATATAGAGAAGGTATTACAAAGGTTTAGCATGGAAAATTGTAAACCACATGACACCCATGTCTCTAAGGGAGATAAATTCAGTTTAAAGTAAATGTCCTAAAGATTAATTTTAAATCCAAGTATATGAAAAATATCCCTTATGCACCGGCAGTAGGAAACTTAATGTATGCGCAAGTCTGTACTGCATGCACCTTGTATTTATTATTGGGATGCTTGGTCAATACCAAAGCAATTCGGAAAGAAGAACATTAAGTTGCATCCAAAAGAATGATATAAAACATTAAACTACATGCTTATGTATATAAAATCGGATCATTTTGAGATCATTAAGTATTTCGATTATGTTTTAGTGGATGCAAAGATGTCGAAAGACATCATATGGTTATGTCTCTTGTTGAAGAGAAATAAGTATAAAATGAACAAATAGATATACAACTTATAGGATCAAACTCCATGTTATTGGATCCATTTTGTAAAGCGTAATCTCTTTTGATGTTTCACGAGCATACTGCTCATATGGGTGAAACGACTTTTGATAATGCTTAAATCAGTGGGAGTTTGTGTTGTTTTCTATTTCTTTGTGTTGTTATTATTTATATTGATCTCATTTGGTTAAGTAGGACTAGTTGGAGAATATATATATGCGTTCTTCATATATATTCATTAATATTCCATGCTACATATCTATACTTAATCTATGTCGTTTAGTTAGATATATATATGTGATTAATGTGGGTTTAGTTGCGAATCAATTACAACGATCGCCCTTTAGTCCCTATACTTATAAGACTAATGGACGGGATTGTGTTGGATGACAATAAACGTGCACATAAGGGTTGTCATTCGTGTTATAAATGATTAAGGAATTTATTTAGTAAAAGATACATATTAATATTAAACCAAGTGGGAGATTGTTAGAACATGGATTAATTAATATGTGTTATTTAATTTCATTTGTTATAATCATTTAATAATATTAAAGTATAGACAAAATGTGTAGAATTCCATTAGGTGTAAGTACCATTAAATGATGGGCATAATGGTAACTTCACACCACCATCTTTATGAAAGGGTGTAGTCCCTAAATGAAGTGCCCCTTCTCTATCTATATAAAGGCTATCCATCAGCCATTTAGAGACACTTATTCATTTACAAAATTCAGTCACAAATCTTCTCTTTTATTCACTAAGAAGATCAAGTGTGGGCACTATCATTTAGAAGATCTACTCTTCCCTACTTTGAAGAATATCTTCATACTTCGTTTTACTCAAGAACAAGACTAAGAACAATCATGGAATCACAAGGTACACGCTTCCGTATTATTCTTCTTCTTCTTCTTATTCTCTTCTTAATCTAGTTATGAGTCGGTTCATGGTTAATGGATCGTTCATGTTCCAACAATCATATTAGACAAAGTAGCATAGTAGATTATGTGTTCTATGCTTAAACTTGGAAGAAAGAAACGCTGCCTGAAAACAATAGAATCTTTATTTGAAATCTCAAGCCCACACAAACCAACATCTAACACCAACAAGTAGCATAGAATACATAACTGTGTTCATTAGAAAAGAACATGGAAACAAGTATACGTTGAGCAATCCTATGGCTAGATTGCAGTCAGTCCTTCTTCTGTACCCAAGAATGAATTCCGAATTGACTTCATTTCGTTCACAACAACGTACATTGGCATTCGACTATTTGGTAAATAATTCGCACACGAAACTCCAATTTTCATCAGTGAAATTAAACAGTTCTCCATTTTCGTTCTAGTGCTGGTGGCTAGGCTATCACAACGGATGATTGATTTTTCTTCTGCTTCGTCCTCTTTGTAATCTCCTTCTTTCTCAGATAACAGTGATGGGTCAACCATGTCCATGACATGCTCGGACAATGCTGTTGCTACCATCTGGTGAAGGGTAAGACCATACTTGAAGCTGTCATCAGTTGGTCTTTTACTCGTAAGCATCTCCAGTAAGAGTATCCCATAGCTGTAAACATCTCCAAGTGTAGATATCTCTCCTCCCATTGCGTACTCTACAATCACCATCAAACGGATTTTGAACTGTTAGCATTCTAATTGACATTCTGAACCATCATACTTTGCTCAAGCTCTAGTTTTAACCATTTTCGTATTTATTTAACAGTTTTAACCATCTGTGTATTTTTTAAAGAAGTTTTAACCATTTTACTTTAGATATACACTCATATCCCCAAAAATTGAAAGTATGATGATTAAAATTGCTAAAAATATATGCACAAAATATTCCTATTTTACAATGGTTAAAATTGCTAAAAACAACACAAGGATGGTTAAAAATCAGTGCTGGAGCAAAGTACAATGGTTTAGATTGTCGATGTTCCAATTTAATAATAGTAAACAATCTTTGTAGAGGCATACCAATAGATAAGAAGAATATACATGCACTCATGAATGGAAAGTTGAATCTTACCTGGAGGAATGTAACCAAGGGAACCCTTGAGGGATACAGTTATAGATTGGCTCAAGGAAAGATCGGACGACTGGAACAGAATCTTTGCTAATCCAAAGTCAGCAAGATGGGCTGTCATATCATCATCAAGCAGTATGTCGCTTGGTTTTAGATCACAATGAACAATTGGTGGTACACAATCACGATGAAGATAATCCAAGGCATAGGCAACTTCAATTGCTATGTTGAGTCTTTGGATAAAACTCAAACTTGTCTTGTTCATGTTTGGTTCCCTGTTCGTAGGATACAGCCACTGGTCTAGGTTACCGTTCGACATGAACTTGAATACAAGACATTGAAAGTCATTACCATTGTTATCCACACTCGAGCAGGCTGATAGGATGTTGAGAAGATTACGATGTCGTATGCTCTTTAAAGCATTGAATTCATCCATGAAAGTCTTGGAAGCTCCTTTTTGTTGAGGGTTTAATACTTTGATGGCCACAATTGCATTATCAGCTCTAATAACTCCTTTATATACAGTACCAAAACCACCTGATCCTATCAAATTTTCCTCGGAGAACCCATTAGTGCATTCAAATAATTCTTGGTAAGAAGTACCCGACTGCCAATACTTGGTTGAGGATGTTTCTGAAGGTCTTTTTCTTGATCTCCTTATGATAGCGTAAGCAGAAAAAGCACAAAATATAATAAAAGCCACAGCTAAGATAGCTAGAGGAGCTACCACTATAGGAGCAAGAAGTTTTCTTGTCGAATCTGGAGAAGAACATACAGGCAAGTTCAAGCCTGGGACCCCTCCACATAATCTGTAATTTCCTTGCACGTAAACTGCACTTGCATTTGCAAAAACTCCTTCTTTCGACACCTCTCCTTCGAATTCATTGTATGAAATGTTAAGTTTCTTGAGCAACGGAAGTTTCCCAAAAAACATTGGTAGAGGCCCAGATAAGTTGTTATGCGAGAGGTCAATTATTGTTAATCCTCGTAAGTTTTCCAAAGAGTTGGGAACTCTGCCTTCAATCATATTACCTTGCATGAGAAGGCTTTCCAACTTTTGACAACGGCCGAGTGTTGTAGGAATTACCCCCGTCAGTTTGTTCCCACCAAGGTTTAGTTCCTTTAAGTTTGTCAAGCTACCAACTTCAACAGGCATTAAACCAGTCAATGAATTATCAGCCATGGATAGAGAAATTGAAAGGGAAGATAGACCCATGACCACTTTTGGTATTACGCCGCTAAGATTGTTTCTACTAAGGTTCAATACCAACAAATTTTGACAACCTCCGAGGCTTTCAGGTATACTTCCCTGTAGATTGTTGTCATTCAGGAAGAGCCTCGTTAACAAAGTCAAATTACCAATCGAGGATGGAAGGCCAGTAAACTTGTTAGAATACAAAGACAGCCCCTCTAACTTGTGAAGTTTGCCAATTTCATAAGGAATATTTCCAGTTAAGTAATTTTGTCCCACTTCAAAACGAGCCAAATTAATGAGGTTCTCAATCCCAACAGGAATTTTCCCTTGAATCAAATTGGAAGAAAGCGTAAAAATTTTCAGGTTAGAGGACAAGTTAGCAATCGATTGAGGTATTTCACCCTCAAAAAGGTTATCTGCCAAGCCCAAAACTTCCAAATTAGTACAATTAGCCAGCAAAGTAAAGAAATTCAGACCGCCAACTTCTCCCTTACCAAGTCTGTTTGCATCAAGGTAAATTCTAGACAAATCTCGCAATGTTCCAAGATTTGGAGGAACAGACCCCTCTAAATCATTGATAGAGAAGTCAAAAATCTGGAGCTTTGAAGCATTAGATAAAGATATAGGCACGCGCCCAGTAAATTTATTATCAGCTGCAGCAAAGACTTGTAGATTAGGTAGTGTGACCCCAAGATCAGGTGGGAGTTGACCCTGCAGCTGATTTTGTGTGACTGAGAAGTAAAATATAGAGGATATATTGAACAATGAAGGAGGAATGATACCAGATAGTTCATTTCCATAGAGTTGGAAAAATTTTAATTTTCTGAGATCACCAAGCTCATGTGGAATACTACCATGGAGTTTATTTCCGGTTAGAGAGAGTGCAATCATCAATGAAAAGTTTCCAATCCAAGGGGGAATTCTTCCAGTCAAGTTGTTATTTGCAAGTCCTAAGTACAGCATTTTGGACAGTGGAAATAGCTGGTCCGGTATGGACCCCACGAGCTTATTCGAGATTAAATCTAGCACTTCAAGAGTTGTACAGTGAGTGAGATTTGTTGGAATCATGCCAGTGAAAGAATTTGTGCTCAAGTTTAGATAGCGAAGTTGTAATAACTTTCCGAATTCTTGAGGAAGTTGACCAAGGAAGCCATTGGCTCGTAGATTGATTCCTGTCAGGAATGTAAGGTTGCCAATAGAAGGAGGGACTGAGCCAACTAGGCTGCTTGACTGTAAATTCAAGATGCTAACTCGACCATTGAATGGGTTACAGGTAACCCCGACCCAATAGCAGAAAGTAAAGGAATCGTTCCATGACTTCATGATTTGGCCCGGATCATCGATTATTCGATTCTTGAAATCTATTAGAGCAAGTCGGTCCGTCTCCGTTCCGAAATTTGGTGGTGTTATTGATTCCACACATGAAATCAAGAACAGAACAAGAGTTGTCCAAGTGAGGAATCTCAATGAAACCACCCATCTCCAATTTGCAGAAATATTCATAGTTGGAAGATTGAGCTTTTTTCTTTAGGGAGGAGAATATAGTTGGAAGATTGAGCTTTTTTCTTTAGGGAGGAAGATTATTGTTGCATTTGAGTGAAATAAATTGATACTCTTTTTGATATAACTAGACAAAAGAAAATATAGAATAATAACAATTCTTGAATTCTTCTTTCTTGAGTCCTTACTAGCAATAACTCTAAAGTCTACACTTTTTGTTCTTTGGTGCTATAATATAATTATACTCTTTTTGATATAACTAGACAAAAGAAAATATACAATAATAGCAATTCTTGAATTCTTACTATATTTGAGAGATTGAGCAAACTGGTGCGCTTGCCGCTACGGGATTGACAACTATGCCCTTGCATACTCAAAACAACTATCTACTAACTATTCCCTTCTTCACATTATCTCTCTTACTAAAATGCACTTTTCATACTAACAACACTTACATTTTTTCTTAATCCCCATGCCCAAAACAAAAGTGTAACTTTTAGTGTGACGGAGAGAGTATGTTTTCAACATCCAATTAACCTTTTATCTTTAACTTCGTCTTGTAATATAAGTATTTTGCATATTTGGATTTTTTCTAATTATTACCCGTACCAAATTCAAGTATACTAAGGGCTCGTTTGGTAGCCGGATAAAAATTAGTAGGATTATTAATGAGGGGATTATTATTCTCTTCATTATTATTATCGGTACTAATAATCCTCTGTGTAGAAGCAATCCAACGTTTGGTAGGAGCGGGATTAACATGGCCTAATACTATCTTAACTTAATCAAAGTGTTTGGTAGCAAAGAACAAAGAATGGTATTATTTAAACTTCCAACAATACCCCTAACCACCTTAACTTTAAATTATGTTTATAACTTAGCAACGCAACGATCATGTTAACTCGTAATTCAACTTTTTTTCCAATAAAATAAAGTAAAAAGAAAAGTAAAAAATTGAAAAATTTAATAATCCAAATTATGGATAATCAATCATTCTTCAAATATATTAATACATATTATGGCATCATGCTTCTACAACTAACTAGAACTATTTCACTCCAACATTCACTTCCACATGTTCTTCGTGCTGTTGAGCAGGACATAATTTTTGACCATTGTCTCATAATGAGAAATTGAGATATCCGTAAATCTTCTTGAAATCGATGGTATATTGTTCATAACTCCTTGGAGCTAGTAACAATGTTTGACAAAGTTGAATCCCAAGGAAACACAAACCCCTCTTACATGAGGATATATTTAACATTGAAAATCCATGTCTTAACTTATACACATCTTTTTTGATTTTTTTTTTTTTTTTTGCAAACCCCGGTGCGCCAAGCGCTCCCCGCCTTGCGGGGGTTGGGAGAGGGAACCGTTTGCTAGAGCCTTCCCCTGACAATTGCCAAGAGGCTGTTCGCCAAGGTTCGAACCCGTGACCTTTTTTGATCATTGAATTAAAATAAGAAGTATAAGAAAAGGAAAAAAAATAAAGATGAATAGACAAATTCCTTATCACAGTCTTCAAACTTTTACAAATCTTTCCAATAAACTGATCACATTATTTAGAGGAAAAATATATGTGAAGAAAAACTTTTTAATAGGTAAGCAGTTAATTATTGTTCATTCAGCATTCTAAGTTTAACCATCCTGATTGGAAGAATGAAACGCTACGGTGAAAGCATAGCAATTCCTATTTAAAACTCAATCTATGAATAGCATCAATAAGAATATACGATAATCATCTATACAATTTTTTGCCAAATAGCTCTAGCTCAAGTGATATCCGATGTCCCAAGACTGTATTTTCCTCTGCAGTCTATGTCTCTTATTCTTTGAATTAAAGATGGAGAAATACCAGTCTAGTTGATTTTTTGGAGTTAGAAGGATAACTTGGAGAGATCGAAGTGGGGAATATGCACAATTTGGTGATCAGTAGTTAGGAGTCTCTAAGCTTGATGATGGAACTATGAAAACTGCTTTGAATGTGGAGCATGTTTCAAGTGCAACTACAAATGTTACTAGTCTTTAGGCATATAAGTTCAGTTGTTGTCGTAGGACTGGACTTTATCAAAAAAGGGCCTAAATTAAGATAACTTGGGTTGGAAAACTCAATTAACTGAAAATGATATATAGTTATGCAGAAGAAGTCATGTGAAGTGCCACCAAAGATGCATAGAGACCATCTTTGATATGAATCAAAGTGTCATGTTTTCCTCCTCCGAAATCACACCATCCTTAACCACTGCAATCACATCCGCTCCCTTTATAGTGGACAGCCGATGAGCCACCATCACTGTTGTCCTGTTGACCATTACCCTGTCCAATGCATCTTGAACCACCCTTTCAGACTCTGCATCTAGTGCACTTGTTGCCTCATCTAGTAATAGTATCTTCGGACTCTTCACCATGGCCCTCACAATGGCCACTCTCTGCTTCTGCCCACCAGAGAGTTGCACGCCCCTCTCTCCAACTATTGTATCATACCTCTACACAATATGAAGCATTTCATTTTAGCAGCTATTCCAAGCAAAAATAATAAAATAATATTTTTTATAATAATAATAATAATAATAATAATAATAATAATAATAATAATAATAATAATAAACAAAAAAAAATACAGTGCATGATTTATGGAGCCACAAAATGATGCAAGAAAAACTAACATGTTGCAAACCGCTAATGAAGTGGTGGGCATTTGCCAAATCTGAGGCAGCTAATATTTCTGCCTCAGTTGCATCTCCGTCCTTCCCATATGCTATGTTGGCTCGGATGGTGTCATTAAACAAGATTGGTTTTTGGTCCACAAGAACCATTTGTTGCCTCAGCCATTTCAGTTGGAATTCTGAATATCAATCCCATCCAGCATAATATGACCAGAAATAGGGTCGTAAATCTCTGTAATAATGAGATCACTGTTGACTTCCCACTTCCACTTTCTCCAACCAATGCCACTATCTGAGACATTAATACATTATACCAACTCCAGTTTAGCATATACTCCCTCCGTGCCATAATAATATCACACTTCCCTTTTAGTCCGTCCCAAAATAAATGTCGCGTTTCCAAATATGGAAAGAATCTTAGAGCAATTTTAGCATTGTACAAGCAAGCACAAACAAGTAAAGCACATTCCTTGAAAGCGTTGATTAGTCAAATGTGGCATCTATTATGGGACGGAGGGAGTAAATACTACTATATAAAAGGCATATGGGAAAATGGAAAGATGACATGGACACGGGTTTCTCTTACCTTGCTACTATGAATGGTCATGGAGAGATCTCTGAAGATTTGAACATCAGGTCTGGTAGGGTATTTGAATGGTGGGGTTCAATTTCCCCCTTAACATTGTCTAAAGTCATTCCAGACTCATCACTAGGGTCTATCTTGGACTCTCGATCTAGAAGCAACAGTTCTTATACTTCCCACTGCATCTGTAACAACTTGGCTTGCTTTCTCGTACATAATCTGCAAAAGTTTCACATTAGACTTAGGATCATAAATCATGACATCAGAGTTCAGAGCTCCTAGTTAAGTGTTCAGTGTTCAGATTTCAGATTTTAGATTTCAGACTTCAGATGTAAGAGTTCAAAGCTCAGCGACATACCTTTGCATCAGCAATGAATCCTGTCATGAACTTGAGTTGAACAAATCCATTGGCAGCTATGAGAGGAATCATGGCAAGGATTATAAGAGCCAATTACCAACTTGCTGTAAAAGCAATGCCTAAACCAGCAGCAGCTGAGACGAAATCTTGAACAAGCTGAGCAAGTGCATCTCCCACTAGAGCACGTACACTAGCTGCATCTGCAGAGAGCTTTCCACCAATTGATCCACTCGAGTGCTCATCCTCATCAAACCACCCTACCTCCATGTGAATTACCTTCTCAAAGCACATTGATCGTATCCATCTTATTAGCTGAAATCCAGTCACAGTGAAAAAGTATGTCTGTGGTAGACAAGCTAAAAAGGATACCACTCCAAGCATGACTAACATTAGTGCCCAAAATCTAGAATCCTGTCTTAACTCACTTGGAGGCTCGTAAAATGTTCTGATTATCATACAAATTAGTACACCAAATACAGGAAGTATTGCACCATTGATTGTAGCAGCTATGACTCCCAGAATCAACACTGCTATCTCAGGCTTATTTAGATAGGCAAGACAGAGAATTGGGACTTTCTTATTATTCTCTAAAGTATTTTTGGGTGGGAAAACAAATTCTACTAGTTCAGTTGTAGGGCTACCTGGTCCACTTGCTGAATGCTTGTATGAGTCTCTTTGGGATTCTATAGAAATTTCTGAATTATCTTTGTTTTCTTCACCTTGCTGTTCTGAATCATTAGTTATCTCTTGCAGTCTTATAAGCTGAGAGTATGCTCCCTGGGGATCCTTGAGCAATTCCAGATGTGAACCTGATAGGTTACACAACAACAGTCATGAAAATCCAACTGTAAGCATACCACTAATGAGTGGGGAATTTAACACGTTGGTGGGGGAGGGAGGCGACCAGCCCAAGTTTGCCTTGACTTGGAATGCCTATGATGGCATGGTAATCACTTGCCAAGTCCATGACTACAAATGTCACTGTGGCCTCAGCGCGGAAGGGATGTTCTCCTACTTCCAATAATAAATCAATTGTTCCCATTGCGCTGACTTTGTGGTTGGTGAAGCCTTCGAGTCTTCCAAAGGATGGCTCCAACATGCTATCCTTCAGATTCATCTTCTGGAAGGTGGAGTAATATAGAATATCTCGGGAGGCCCCCGAGTCAACGAGGAGTCTGTCGGACTCACAGTTGTCGATCCTCCCTTTGATTACCAATGGTTGTTCGCGGGCCGCACGACTTCCGGCTAATTCATTAGGAGAGAAGCTGATGACTTCCTCTTCCTTATGAATCCAGGCGAGGATGTGGTAGACTTTACTCAGCTCATGGATCTGGTCTTTTAATTTTTTGTTCGAGACAATCTCCTCTCGTATGACACGGAGTTTAGCCCTAGGAGGCCTGTCTTTCTTTTCATTATCTTCGTCATCGTCATCTCTTCTTCTTCGCTTGTTATCCCTTCTCATAACGTAGCAATCAAGATTTCCCTCGTCTACTCATCTATGGATTATTCTATTGAGGGAGATGCAATTCTCCGTGTCGTATCCGTGATCTTTGTGGAAGGCACAATACTTGGAGCTATCACGGGTGTATTTTGTTTTTTCATCAAGTGGACGAGAACTTGGCGGATTTACCAACGGCATGATCTCTGTGATAGGTTTGGTGAGGGGGGTAAAAACCTCGGCTTTTTTAGTAGCTCAAGTTCTATTTTTTCCCTTATAGCCATTTCCATTGGAAGTCTGGTGAGCTCCAGCTGCTTCTGCTTCTTGTTTCTCAGACCTCCTCTTACTTTTTTCTTCGGCCATTGCTATGGCATAGGCCACATTGTATAGATCGGACTTTGGCTTAGGCTCTCTAGCTGATAGTTCATAGATCAATTGTTCGGATCTCAGTCCGGAGTTAAAACAATCACTTCCCTGTCCGTCAGGCTTTCCTCCACTTGGTCTGCCATGGCTCTGAATTGATTATAGTAACTCAGAGTTGTTTCATTATTTCCTTGCTCAATGTTAGCAAGGTCAGTCAGTCTCTTCTTTCTCTTCCCAGCTGTAGCGAAATGATCCAGAAATCTCCTTCTCATGATCTTCCAGCTGTCGATGCTTCCCTTTTTTTGCTCACGGAACCAGGACAGGACTGTTCTGGAGAAGGTTCTTGCGAAGGCCTTGCAGAGTATATCATCTGCCTTAGTGAGTAGGGCCATAGTGGATTCAAAACTTTGCACATGGTCCCGTGCATCGGTGGTTCCCGCGTGTTTATTAAAATTTGGGATTTTAAGAGCAGGGTTGGGCGGTAGATCATTAATACGCTGGGAGAAAGGACGGGTGCTCTGTCCCTTCTAGCATCGATCCCCGAGCTATAATGAGAGCTTCGATGGGACCTTTATTTCCTTCTGTGCCCGTTCACCCTGCTATGCTCTTCAGGGTCCTGATGGTTATCTTCATGACCAGATGGTGCTCTGTCCCTTCTAGGTGCCACTTCAGGATGGGGAGGTGATCTGTGACGAGGAGGGCTTCTTGGCCAAAGAGGGCTCCTATGACGAGGAGGGCTCCTAGGCCGAGGAGGAGTATTACGACGAAGAGTTTTACGCCTTGCATGACTGAGCCTTGCTCTCAAGTCAGCAGAATCAGCCTCCGGTTCCCTTTGGTAGTTCAAGTGACTTCTCAAGTCTACAATCTCGTTTCTCGTGTTTCCATTAGCGTGTGCCTTATGTCGAGGAGGGACATCTTGGGGGTTTTGTATGGATTTACCAGAAATGCCATGGTGAGGGGGATTTTGGCCACGAGGAAGATTTTCTCTATTCCCCTGACTATCGCGCCTGTCAACCTGGCTCTGCCCTCCAAGGGAATTTTCTGTCTTCGTAGGCCTTAAGAATTCAGCCAGAGAATATTCCGGATCTAATTGAAGCAAGGCATTTTGCGTTTCATAAATGCGTTGCAAAGTTTCCATCTGTTGATGCAGCAGAGTTCTGCAATCAACCTGTGGGGGGGGAGCCCCACTTCCTCCCTGGACAACATTCCTCGTCGTCTGGCTGCCGGCAGGCCTTCCTCAGCGCCGATGACGAGGAGGATTCGTCTGCTACACTGTGTCAGTTACCAGCAGTCTCCTAGAACGCAGATTCATTCCTAGGGGCGGCAGCCCATCAATCAGCGGTGGTGGAGGAGGCAGCTCCCCATTAGGAAAAGCAGTCATAGTGTTGCCATGAGTCTCTTCCTCAAGAATGTTATCGTGTTCAGGAGTAATACTGGCAATACGTCCGTCTTCCATTAAGATATAGGAGAGTCGAACAAGAATTTTTCAAGCTATTCAATGGGTATTTCGAATCGTTTTCCGGCAATGGAACCAAACTGATGATGCCAAAAACGTTCGAATCAGCCCAAATCCAGCGGCAGGTTGTATCCTGGATGATTGAATAGCCTGAAAAAGATGAACAAACACGTAAACTTAGCCGGGGCTTCACCGGCGAAGGCCCTCCAGCGTGAGAGTAAGTATTTTTGTTTAAAGAGAGAAATCAATTGACAAGAGTTTAGAGTCAAAAGATAGATTACCAAAATAATGTGAATTATGGCTTGTATTTATAGGCATAGCATTATAGAATCCTTGTTGAATACGAATTCATAGGTGAGGAGGTTATAATCCTAGAGGGATTATAACTGTTCAGTCGTTGATGGATAAGAAACCGTGTGAGATAAGGTTATAATCCTTGGAGGATTATAGCTGTTCATAGTCCTTATTTGAGTAGGATTGGATAAATAGTAATCAGCACATGCGCCTGTGGCGTGCTCTTCGTCGTACTGTGCCCGGGTCGGCTTGGGCTGATGCCGGCGAAGTGGAGATAAAGGATAGGGAAGCCCATTTCCTTGTTATATATGGAGACCGATGAGGGCTCCTCGCCTTTCAAGGGAGGCCTTGCTCGGCATCGATGATTATACCTCATCGGCATTCAGTTTTGTTGGGCCTCAGTCATTATACGCTCTTCTATGTCTAAATCGACATGACGAGGAGGCTAGACGAGCAGAGGCAGGGAAGACCCACTCCTTCTGTCGTAATTGAGATTTATATGGATTATATTTTGGGCCCAATCCATTGGGCCTCGCCCGGCCATGGATCCACATTCGTACCTCGGTTTATGTTGGTGTAATGCCCTAGGCTTTAGTTATGTTTAACTGAAAACCGTTATGCATCATCTTTATCGGTTAAGTTTATTATTTGATTATTATATAGTTTCCATATTTATTGTAATAATCTCCGTCCCTAATTATTAAGAGAATAATTAGTATAATTGTCAATGGATAATCATATGATGATTATATGCATAGAGATGCACATTGAAATTATGGGTACTTGTTAGAGAACAAGTGACTGGACATGACCCGTATGAGATTTATGTCATGGTCAAATGTCATAATTAAATCTCATATGGTCGCTTTATTTAGTCCCTAGACCTGAAATTATCATGACCTTACATATGATGAAAGTCATGTTTGATTTTAGTCAAACGGTATCTTAACACGATATCTATAAAGGCTATCTTTGGCATGATCGGATTCATGATGGGAAGGATGATAAGTCAAGATGGAATTTGTCCCTCGAAAGAGAGATGTTTTGCTTGGGCCCCTCGATGAGTGATAATGATGGAAAGTGTGTGGCCACACCCCAATGCGATTGGAATATCATTATACTCAAGATCGAGAAAGCATTGAACAGATACAAGTTGACGTGGACCATGACTTGTGTTCAATATAACATCGTGAGACAAAGGGAGAAATGGAAGTGTACCATTGGAAACGTGAACTCTTACGTTATATTATTTGGGTAGACACAATGGCTTGCTAGAGTCCGCTTATGTCTTACGAGAGTCGATATGATCGAACTCATTGCCAACATAATATAATCCTATTGGGTCACACACAACTAGAATGAATTGGTTAAACCAAAGGAAGAATGATTGAGAGTTCCTGCATATGGCAACGTTTGTCACGCGACATACTTAGCCAACTGGCTAAGTAAGTCACGCGACATAACTAGCCACTGGCTAATTATGTCACGCGACATAACTAGCCACCAGACGCGTTTTGACAGCCTGTTCTCCTAATACGACTAATTATGTCATGCGACATAACTAGCCACCAGACGCGTTTTGACAGCCTGTTCTCCTAATACGATTAGGAGACGTATTCATGCTAATGTAGTATAAATATGAGAGGTCTGTCAGACCTAATTCCCTGGCCGAAATTTTCAAGGGAAAATCATAACAAAATACTCTCAATATTCTTCAAGGTTTTGATCTAGCAATCATCAAGAAATCGTTCTTGGTTCATTCTTATGTGTGGATACAACAATAGAGGGTCTTCGCTCGTTTGACGATCAAGGCCTAGAGTTCCAATCTGAAGATTGAAAGGTTCTTGAAGATTGAAGATTGTGATTCAAAATCACATCAATAAATTGTTCGATAGCTCAAGACCGGAAAGCAATTAAGGTTGGTAAATTCTATCTCATAGGAATTCAATTTAATCGTATAGAACGGATCTTAGGGCTTGGGTTTTGTGTTAATTTTATGCTTAATTCCGCTGCGCATGGACCCATAAAACCCAACAGTTTATACCGTTCAGCATCCAAAAGGAATTTAATCACTTTTAGGAAATAAAGAGTAAACACTCAATATCAAATTGTATTAATCAAAACTAAATTTTCGGAATTACAATTAACTTGGATTTTATAGGACTCCTAAGACTTGGAAATCAAGTCAAACACCTCTAAAAATAACCCTAATCTATATAGTAATCTAATAAACTATAAAACCTCACAATATTACATAAATCTTCTCTAAATTACGATTTTATCACCTAACTAAATTTGAATTCGAAAATACATAATAGTAATTAAAATTAAAACTAAATAATTCACTATCTTGGTCTCCATCAAGCTCTAACACCATCTATAACAACCTCGGGTGTTCCTCCATGGTAGAGCTATAAACTAGAATGTCATCAAAGAAAACAAGGACTCCTTTTCTCAGTAATGGTTCAAAAACCTGATATGTTCATGAAAATGGGTATTGGGCCCAGCTCGTTAATATGAGGCCCAATTCGGCAATTATGGAACAAGGCCCATGATAATGGGCCCAAGGGTAGCTTAAGGTAACTGGCGACTTCCCTTGAGCATTTGCGGGAACCCTCAGGCGAGAAACCCGTTAGCCTATCATTATAGGGAGATGATGTAAGTTCAAAGGTCGGAATCTCGCCATTTGTGTATTTATTAGCGACCACCAAGAGTTGTCGCCATGTGATGGTTGTCGCCATAGGCGACATCAAAGATCAGTATCTACAGTTCAGAAGTCGTTAATGTCGTTATAAATGGGGCCCACCGTATCCGTAAAATGATGAAAAGTGTGTCAGAGATAAAGATGACGGCGCCAGCTATGGATGGAAACATTTTTGCCCACCTTATGGATGATCGACATGTGTCCTTGGCATGTGACTTGCACATGATGTTGTGGGAGTATATAAGCTACCTCAAAAAAGGCATTTGTAAGTTCTCTTGAGTTCATTTTTCTGCAAATCTCTTTCCAGTTCATGCTATTGTTTTCTTGATAACTTGAAAGTATACTTACTCTCACGCCGGAGGGGCAACGCCGGAGACGCCCCCGGCTTAGTTCACGTTGATTTGTGTGTGTAGGAGACAAACGGAAAGCAGCCGGAGTATCCTAACTTTTCAGTTCTGTGCAACCATTTTGGCGTGGTAGCATCAGTTGGTTCCGTTGCCAGGACTGATTCACTTTTTCGTTTGGTCCTTCCAGCTTGTTCTTGTTCTTGCTGTTTGAACTCAGAAACCCAGAAAGCTTACAAAGATGGTACAGGATAAGGGAACCCCATCTAAAACCATACCAAACAGTAACCTAGCTTTGATAACACCAAACCCGCAAAATGAAGCTCGTGCGGCTGCTGAATCTGAGTTGGATGGTCTCGTGCATTCGACTGATACAGAATCTATGGTGCGGCGTAGAAGGGAGCGGGATGATAGAGAGCGTGTGGAAAGGGGAAAGGCGAGAAACGAGAGACAGGAGCCTGTTCCCTCAAAGGAGGATGAGGTTAGAGCGGAAGCAGACTGAACCAGGGCCAATAACGAGTTGTTGTTGCAAATTCTGGCCAATATCAACAGATTAATGGAAATGAGGCAAGAGCCTACTCAGATTCCGCAGAATGTGATGGGAAAAGCGGCAGAGAATAGCCCAGTAAGGGGCCGAGCGGCAAGCCAGAGTGTTTCTAAGCGGGAAGAAAGGCGAGAGCGCGAAATGTCGCCACCAAAGGATAAGCCAAGAGCAGAAAGGCGAGAGGTCGCAAAGGCGAGATCCGAGGGGGCTGTTGGAAGGAAAAGGTCACAAGAGATTGTAGAGGATGGGAAAAGGAGGAAGGTACATTATCAATCCGTCAACTCGCGAGATTCATCCTATTATTATGAATATGAAGGGGAGGAGATAGACAGTGGGTCGACCATGGATAAGGAATACCGGCCAAGTCGCTCTAGGCATTCAGAAGAAAAGTCGCGCTACTTTGAAAGGTCGTGTCATTCGAAAAGGTGTCATCGCTCAAAAAGGGAGCGCAGAGATAGGGAGCCCAGGCGACATGAGAAAACAGAGAAAAAGACAGAGAAAAAGGTTGAGAAGAAGATTGAAAGGGCAAATAAGGGTAAAAAGGCTGAGGCTAAGAAGGATGACAGTTGGAAAGTAGAAATGGCGAAGAGAATCAAGGAGCTAGAGGCGGGAAATAAGGTTGAGGAGGAAAAGGATTCCTATTTGGCTCCATTTGTGAAGGAAATTCAGAATGCTGACCCAGATCCCACGTTCCGCTTGCCATCATTGTCGGAGTATTCGGGAAGCACCAGAGCGAGAACCCATGTAGGCGGCTTTGAAGTGACGATTTCCATGCTTACGAAAAGTGAAGCAATTCTGTGTAGAGCGCTAGCCAGTACGTTGACTGACCATGCCCTTGAATGGTTCCTCGGCCAGCCTGCAAAGTCGATCTCGGGCTATCAAGATTTCAAGAAGAAGTTTTTGGCGAGATTCAGTGCCTCTGGAGCACAACCAGTAAGGAAGCAAGAATTGTGCGCGATAAGGCAGAAGACTGGTGAAGGGATAGCCAGTTACACTGAAAGGTTCATGAAAGTGGCCAACCAAATCTCCGACATAGAGCAAAGCAACATCATCATGCTCTATAATGCCAGTTTACAACCTGGCCATTTCAAGCGAGAATTGGGAATGAGGTTACCAGAAACCGCAGGCGAGTTGTACGAGCGGGTTAGGGGGTATTGTGGAGGATCTCGCATCAACTTCTACGGCAAGAAAGAATGTTAAAGAAAGGATTGAATTTGTGAAAGAGGAGAATAAGGGAAGTAGAGGAGGTCATCGTGGAAGCACAGGTGGAAGGGGAGGTGGTCGCAGTGGAGGCCGTGGGCCCAGGAAAATGGTGAAATTTGACATGCTGAACACCACTCCAAGCGAGATTCTAAAAAGGGTAAATTTACCAGCGGCTTTCCCTGTGCTGGAGACAGGCATAGAGCTCAGGGATCAAAATAGTTTTTGCGAGTATCACCAGGCTAAGGGGCATGCAACAGACGATTGTTATAATTTGAAGAGAGTGATTCAAATGAAAATTGATGATGGCGAGTTAAAAGAATATTTGGAGAAGGGTGATAGGCAGGTCGCGCGAGAAGAGAGAAATTTAATTGACGTTATTCAAGATCCAATCCCAAGCATCTCTCAGCTCGACAATCAGATTATAACTTTGTCGCACAATTTCAATGTTCCAGCATACCCGCCTGTGATGTACCCGATTTTTTTTTTGTGATCAAACGGAGTCGCCACGCCATTTTAATTTTGAGGGCCAAAACTTTGAAAAATGCCCGAGATTAAAGATTTTGGGTTCGGAGGTCACGTTACGCGCCGGGAAAGACGTTAGTGTGCACCCGGCGCGCCTCGAAAAACGAGTCTTCCAAACATTTGAAATCCTTTTGTTGTGTGTGTGTGTGTGTGTGTGTGTTTTGACCAAAATAATTTGAAACTGAGAAAAGGAAAAATTTGGATCTCTTTTGAAGACTTTAAACTGATCCCATGATTTTTTGGATGATTTTTGGTTTGAAATTTGGTACTCAAAAGACCTTTTGAAGTTGGAAATTATTTCTGCCAGAATGAAAAAGGCAGTTGACCCTTGACTTTGAAATGGACTTTAGGGCTTCAAAAACTCAGAATCTGGGAAAAGTCCGAGAATGAAAGTTTCTTAGAACACCTTAAATAGGGTTTCTGAAAAGGAACTTTCCATTTTGGTGGTGATTTGAGGGGCCAAAACCTTCTGGAAATCTCAGATATGAAATCTGGATTTCCAGAAACTGATGAACTGACCTTTAAAAGAAAATTTGAAAAAGGGAGTTTTACTCACACAAAAAATAAAATAAAAATATTTCTGGAAATCTCTGGATGTTGGCTACAAAAAGTATTTTGTAGTCAACACCCAATTCCAAGTTTTACTGGGTCCAAAAAAATAGGAAAATGGACTGAGGTCTCAGAACAATGCTACTGGACAGCAAGATGTTCTTGAGGGAAAATGTGATTTTTGGGGGATTTGCATCTATGTTCACCCCATTTTCATCCCTAGACTTGATACCACTACTTTTTGTTAAGTGGTTATCATATTCAAGTCATCCTTGGGGAATTTATGGGGTTTAAACATGTCCTTTGCAAAGGGAAAGGGGATATTTTGTAGAAATGAAATTAAAGAGACAAATCAACTAGAGATTTAAAATGTGGACCATTTGAGATGGTCATTCATGAAGATGAACTTCAAGATGACCATCTTGGGTCAAAACTTAAGTTAAACTAGACATCAAGTAGATCCAAGTAAGAAGAACAAGATGAACAAGAAGTTAAAAGAAGATTTTGGGGTTTTGAGAAGGAGGGCTTTACCAATGGTGACACCCTATCTTCCTAGGCTTGGAATTTGACTTGAGGAGTATCAAGATTTGGTGCTTGACTTGAGGAGTATCAATATTTGGTGTTTTGGAGTTGTGTTTGGGTGGATTCAAGGCTTGAATGTGTTTAGGGTTTGATGATAGAGTTGATCAAAGAGAAAACAAGTAGATAACACTTTAGTCCTCTATGTTTTCTCCCTAATCTTCCTCTTGAGTAGTGTTTTAAGCTTGAACTTGGTGTGTTTAAGAGTGATATGAGAATGGTTGAAGTGAAATTGGGAAAGGTTCAAGAGAAAATGGTGGCAATCTAAGGATTCCCACTGTTTTCTCTCTATTTTTCGCCAAAATGCAGCTTCTGTGTGTAAAATGTGTTGTGTAGACTGAGAGAGGAGGGTTTAATTTATAGCCCTCTGTGATTTACATAGATGTCCGCGCGGAGGGGTTCGTAAGCGTGCACCGTTCATCCGCTACTGATCTTGGCTTTTGGACAGAAGGAATATTATTCAAAAAAATTACAAGCAGTTCTTTGTTTTTCAACTTGCCTAATTCGGATTTTTCCAATTTCTTTTGCTTTTTGAGATTCTTTTCTTGGTTTAACTTTAAATGGCAATGCCCACTTTACCCTTGCTTTGTTAGAAAGGTTAGGGTTTGTTAGAAATGTTGGAAATGTTAAAACTTTCGTTAATTTTCTAACGAAAATACTAACGGCTCAAATTGGAGCACTTACAGTAGCCCCTCGGCGACGGTGCTTTCGAAGGAAGCGGGGTCGTCGATAAGAGTAAGGCTCCATTTTTGACGGGATGATCAGGTGATCGAGTGGCTGAACCTAGCGATAGGCTACCTACGTATCCCTAAGAGGAATCAAGCCAGTTGTGGTTCGGGTCTTTGACCCTAAGATTTGACTATTTTTGGGGAAGTCGCCCTAAGATCTGACTATTTTTGGGAAGTCGCCCTATGATCTGACTATTTTTGGGAAGTCACCCTATGGCTTGACTATTTTTGGGAAGTCGCCCTATGGTTTGACTATTTTTGGGAAGTCAGCCTCATGGTTTGACTATTTTTGGGAAGTCGCCCGCGGTTTGACTATTTTTGGGAAGTCGCCCGTAATATCGTTTTTGGGAAGTCACCCTAAGGTTTTGACTGTTTTGGGGAAGTCGCCCTAAGATCTGACTATTTTTGGGAAGTCACCCTAAGATCTGACTATTTTTGGGAAGTCACCCTATGGTTTGACTATTTTTGGGAAGTCGCCCTGTAATCTGACTGTTTTTGGGAAGTCACCCTAAGGTCTGACTATTTTTGGGAAGTCACCCTATGGTTTGACTATTTTGGGGAAGTCGCCCTATGATCTGACTATTTTTGGGAAGTCACCCTATGATCTGACTATTTTTGGGAAGTCGCCCTATGGTTTGACTATTTTGGGGAAGTCGCCCTATGATCTGACTATTTTTGGGAAGTCACCCTATGATCTGACTATTTTTGGGAAGTTGCCCTATGACCTGACTATTTTTGGGAAGTCACCCTATGGTTTGACTATTTTTGGGAAGTCGCCCTATGATCTGACTATTTTGGGGAAGTCGCCCTATGGTTTTGGTTTGTCGAATTAGGGAATGATTGCGTTTTATCGCTTTTCCTAGTGTTGTGTGTGATAGCGTTTTAGGTGCCTCAAACCTTAATGATGGAGTCTTAGGTGCCTTGAACCTTGATGATGGCGTCTTAGGTGCCTCGAACCTTGGAAATGGCGTCTTAGGTGCCTCGAACCTTGATTTGAAATGATTTCCCTTTGATGGTTTGGGATGGATGGTCCTTTGGTGGATTTTAGTTCAGGAATATGAACCTAAATGGGGACTTAGTTCAGGAGTATGATTCTAAATCGAGGTTTTGTTCAGGAGTATGAACCTAAATGGGGACCTAGTTCAGGAGTATGATTCTAAGTCGAGGTTTTGTTCAGGAGTATGAACCTAAATGGGGACCTAGTTCAGGAGTATGATCCTAAGTCGGGGTTGAGGGAGACTGTTTGAGGGCATTCTCGCAGGGGAAGATTAGAGTTTATGATGATTATCGGGGAAAAAGGGTGACCGTGTTGGTCAAGCGGCTGGACCTAGGGTAGGCTGCCTACGTATCCTGAGTGGGAATCAAGCCTGGACGTAGTTCGAAAATTGCTGGGGATGGTCTTTGATGGTTTGACGGTATTTGGGAGTCACCCGAGGTTTGATGATAATGTTCTTTTAGAAAAGTAGTTGACTAAGATATGCTTTCATACTCTTGTGCTTTACCCGTAGGCCGCTGGAAGGACTGAGGCTACGGCTGATGTTGATGAAGAGTTGTTGGGTTGCCATTCGTGGGACGGTTTCTGCTGACGATTTGCTGTCTTTGGAGGCATTTTGACCTGAAGGAGGAGTTTGGTTGAGTCTGCATCTTGCTGGTGATCGTCAACCTTGTAGAAGTTGTTGAGCTTGTCTTCACATTGGGACTTCTTGCTATTGAGAACTTGGTGTCTCTGACCGCATTGTATTTGAGAACTTGGCGTCCCTGACCGATTTGTATTTGAGAACTTGTCGTCCCTGACCGATTTGCATTTGAGAGCTTGGCGTCTCTGACCGTATTGTCTTTGAGAACTTGGCGTCTCTGACTGATTTGCATTCTGAGAACTTGGCGTCCCTGACCGATTTGTATTTGAGAACTTGGCGTCTCTGACCGGTTTGTATTGGAGAGCTTGGCGTCCCTGACCGATTGGTATTGGAGAACTTGGCGTCTCTGACTGATTTGTATTGGAGAGCTTGGCGTCCCTGACCAATTTGTATTGGAGAGCTTGGCGTCTCTGACCGATTTGTATTTGAGAACTTGGCATCCCTGACCGATTTGTATTGGAGAGCTTGGCGTCCCTGACCGATTTGTATTGGAGAACTTGGCGTCTCTGACCGATTTGCATTTTGAGAACTTGGCATCTCTGACCGATTTGTATTTGAGAACTTGGCGTCCCCGACCGATTGTAGCTGGAGAACTTGGCGTCTCTGACCGATTTGTAGACACTGGAGGCGGTCTTCATATGTTTGTGGATGTTGGGGGCTGTTTTCATCCATTTGTGGACATTGGAGGTCGTCTTTGGTGAAGATCATCCTTGCCGAAAAGGGGGATTACGTTTGAATTCCTGCATTCGTTAGTGAAGAGGAAGATGCATATATGGCATTCATGATGGCGGATGCATGCATAGAACCAAAAATGATTATGAGATGATGCATTTACTTGCTTTCGAAAATGCACCTAGCCTAAGCTTTTGGCAGGGAAATTACGATTTATGATTTTCAATCACCTAGGATTTTTCCTATTGATTCAAGTTTTGTACATGCTACATGAGCCCTTGGGAGATTTTTGTGGGGATGCATGGTGATGTATGTGTCCCTTGATCGCGATTTAAACAGCGGTTGTTGGTGAGGTTTTGTCAGCAATATCACATGGACCTCAATCTTGGTTCATTCAAAGGTGTGGATACTACTAGAGGGTCTTCGCTCATACGACGATCAAGGCCTAGAGTTCGAATCTGAAGATTCAAGTCTTGAAGATCGAAGTTTGTGATTCAAAATCACATTGATAGATTGTTTGATAGCTCAAGAACGGAAAGTAATTAAGGTTGGTAAATTCTATCTCATAGGAATTCAATTTAATTTGTATAGAACGGATCTTAGGGCTCTTGGGTTTTGTGTTATTTTGATGCTAATTCCGCTGCGCATGGACCCATAAAACCCAACACATATCACAATCCTATTGTCACACGATGTTATATTGAACATGAGTCATGGTCCACGTCAACTCATTTTGTTCAATGTTTTCTCGTTATCAAGTAAATTGATCAATCGAATGTTATTAATCACATTAATTCATTCGGACATGGACATGTACATCATCAATCTTACTTACGAGTGGCCTAGCAAACATCTCTCTTTACGAGGGACAAAATTCCATCTTGACTTATCATTCTTCCCAACAAGAATCCTATCATGCCAATAATAGCCCTTATTGTTATCCGGTTAAAGATAACGTTAAACTATATCAAACACAATATTCATCGAGTGGAAGACGATGATAATCTCAGGTCAAAGGATATCAATGATATAACTATATGAGATTTAATTATGACATTTGACCATGACATAAATCTCATAACGGGTCAAGTCCAGTACCTTGTTCTCTAACAAGTACCCATGAATTTAATGTGCATCTCCATGCATATAATCATCACATGATTATCCATTAAACTTCATACTAGTGCTTCTTAAGTACTAGGGACACGATTATTACAATAAACATGCAAACATATATAATAATCAAAATAACAATCTCTTATATAAATGAATAATGACATTACATTTAAGGCTATCTCTATAGGCCTAGGGCACTAACACCTACACAAAGATGCATAGAGACCATCTTTGATATGAATCAAAGTGTCATGTTTTCCTTTCTCCAAGATCACACCATCCTTAACCACTGCAATCATATCTGCTCCCTTTATAGTGGAAAGTCGATGAGCCACCATCACTGTTGTCCTGTTGACCATTACTGATGCAGCACGGAAGCGATAGATTCGTGATTAGCGCACTAATCACAAGAGTTCTCAAGCGAAGAACCCTAAAACACAATAAACTGGAATCCACCAGCAATAATCTGGAATCAACTGATGCAGCACGGAAGCGATAGATTCGTGATTAGCACACTAATCACAAGAGTTCTCAAGCGAAGAACCCTAAAACACAATAAACTGGAATCCACCAGCAATAATCTGGAATCCACCAGGAATTAAGAGAAAACTCTTTAAATTATCATTCAAAAGCTAAGTTTAACAAAGCCCTAAAAGATGTTTAAATACTCTCTCAAAACCCTAACACAAACCCTAAAACGAAATAGCAAACCAAAGACTAAAATACCCCTACTTAAATTAACTTTAAAAGAGTAATAATAAAATTAAACGCAAATATCAGCAACTTCCCATCAATTGAGGCGCCCGCCTGGTTCTTGCGAAGCGCCCGCCTCGCCTCAAGCCTTGTTCCAGTCAGTCGAGTGTCGATGAGGCGGCCGCATGGTTGATTGTGAGGCGATCGTTTCACGTCCAGGAGGTTGGTCTCGTTGTCCTCCCAATGAGGTGCACGCCTGATCATGCCTGGGGCGCCCGCCTGGGTCACCACCTCTGTCTCCATCAATTACCCTGTCCAATGCATCTTGAACCACCCTTTCAGACTCTGCATCTAGTGCACTTGTTGTCTCATCTAGTAATAGTATCTTCGGACTCTTCACCATGGCCCTCGCAATGGTCACTCTCTGCTTCTGCCCACCAGACAGTTGCACACCCCTCTCTCCAACTATTGTATCATACCTCTACACAATATGAAGTTTCATTTTAGCAGCTATTCCAAACAAATAAAATAATATTTTTATAATAATAATAATAATAATAATAATAATAATAATAATAATAATAATAATAAACAAAAAAAATACAGTGCATGATTTATGGAGCCACAAAATGATGCAAGAAAAACTAACATGTTGCAAACCGCTAATGAAGTGGTGGGCATTTGCCAAATCGGCGGCTAATATTTACGCCTCAGTTGCATCTCCGTCCTTCCCATATGCTATGTTGGCTTGGATGGTGTCACCAACAAGATTGGTTCTTGGCCCACAAGACCCATTTGTTGCCTCAGCCATTTCAGTTGGAATTCTGAATATTATCCCATCCAGCATAATATGACCAGAAATAGGGTCGTAAATCTCTGTGATAATGAGATCACTGTTGACTTCCCACTTCCACTTTCTCCAACCAATGCCACTATCTGAGACATTAATACTGTTTTTGTCAATTTCTTGTAAGCTTTGAAATTGAACATTTGGTGGAATGATTTTGGGCACAAATGGAATATAAGAATGAGAAAATTCAAGATGCTACACCAAGATGTAACGAGGAAAGCCCTTGATCAATTGATCTCCGGCACAAAATCTTGGGAGGTTTTAGGAAATCTACCTAAAACCAAAGTGTTTATAATATTTCTTGAGTGATTACAAGGTGGAAGTATAGAGAGAGTTACAAAATTGCCGTTCATGGCGCCTATCCCTAGCTCTCTTTTTATACCCAAAAAATGATGAAGTAATTGTCTTGTAATCGTAAATCCCTAAAAATCCGGGGCAGGTTGCTGAATATGTGGAGTCGTTGCCATGACCTGATCTTCCGTTAGAAATGCGTTTGAATTACATAAGGCTTGGTCATTGATCTTCGCGTAGTGATTATCTCCTGAAAAATAGGAATGGTTGAACCTGCAACTTCAAGTTGTCTAAAAATAAGATGTCATGTTAAAGATGTTTAAGTATCAAGATGCTAAAGATGTTGAATTTCCGTACCCAAATTGGCGAACCACAAGTAGTAATGATAATACACTATTATTATTACTTAAGCAAACTTACACAAGAACAAGATACAAGTGCTTATTGCACAAAATTACTATGCTGCCACACTAGATTATTACTACTTGTGGTTCGCCAATTTGGGTACGGAAATTCAATAAGTGGTATCAGAGCAGTACGACCCGGGATCGCGGGAACCGTTGTTGAGGCGTTGTTCGGAATCGTTGCAGGTGCACAGTAGGAGACTGTGAAGCTCGTGGTGGGAGACCAGGCTTACTTGGTGACGTGCATGGAGGCAGTACCAAGTCACGATGGTAGATCCGGCAAGCGCATTTGGTGGAGTCAGGAGACTCAACAATGGCAATTATAAGTATTGGCGAACGTGTATGCAGTCGTACTTACAAGGACAAGATTTATGGAATGTCGTGGGTGGTAGTGAGACCACGCCACAGGAAAAGGAGGACACTCAAGCATTCCAAAAATGGGAAGCGAAAGCCGGGAAGGCTATGTACGCGCTAAAGATTAGCGTCGAGGACGAACTTTTGGAGCATGTCGAGGATGCACAAACTCCAAAAGAGATATGGGATACATAATCGACGTTATTTTCGAGAACTAATGAGGCTCGTCTCCAGATGCTCGAGAATGAGCTTATGTCGACTACGCAGAAGGATCTAACTGTAAGTCAATATTTCAACAAAATTAAATCTTTATGTCATTAAATCTTGAAGTTAGATGTGGACTCAAAGATTAATGAGCAACGGATGAAAAGAATAATCATCCACGGGTTGAGACAAGTGTTTAAGGGTTTAGTTACTGCGATTCGTGGTTGGGCCACACAACCATCTCTTTTAGAGTTAGAGAGTTTGCTGGCCAGCCAAGAAACGCTAGACAAACATACATCTAAGTCTTCAACGCCAAAACCAATGGATTCAGAGGAAGCACTCTTTAGCCACCGAGGTCGCGGAAGGCAACAAGGACGTGTTGTTGCGGAATGGAAAAAGAAAGATGAGATCCAAGACGAGCATGAAGGTCCGAGGTACAAAGGATGTTCTCACGCAGGGGAAGCGAAACCGAGGAATAAAGATGATTCTCGACTTGATGAGTGGAGACGAACCAATGAATGTTACAACTGCGGTCGTAAAGGGCATTTTCTAAAAGATTGTCCATTCAGGAAGAAGGTTGTCGAAGGAAATGCAGTTACCAATCAAGATCCCTATTTTAGTGAAGAAGGATGCGACATGGAAGCTTCCTTCGCAGATATAAGGATTCATAAAGACGACCCAGAAGAGGAAGAATGGTTTGAAGACCACACCTACCCAGTTACTACCGAAGAATGTTGGATTGATGACAACGTGGAAAGCGAAGAAGAGATTGACTTTGACGAAGGTTGATGGTTTGAAGATGTAGCTGCCACAGTCAACATTGGATGTAAGGACATTTTAGACGATAACGACACTTTAAAAACATTGACAAGCATGGTCGAAGTTGGTTCGAAGGAAAAGACACTTGAACTGGCTGACTTGAATTTGGATGATCCAAAGCTCGTAAACGAAAAGAAGCCAAAGATTAAGAGGGAGCAATATCAAGAACACTCGGTACTTGAGCAAGGTATGTCCACTACGTTAAAGACTTTACCTATGTCTAACATGTGCTCTTTCGAGATGCCAAGAAGCACAAATGTGAAACACGAATTTTGGCTACGACAATGTGATGACCAAGAAGTTGCTCGCTACGATGGTACTAGTAATGACTTACATAAAAAGTCATATCGCGACATAAAAGAACAACTCGAGGTTGAAGCTCTTCAAAGAAAACCATTGGTGAAGTTCAAGAAGAAAGAGTCGGCGTTGAGGGGGAGTGTTGAAGTCAACACCGACTTACCTTATGGGAAGGTTCTAGAGAATTCTTCATCAATCCACCCTTTGATTCACAGTCTTGAAGATTATGAAGAAACACCACAACCGAAATTTGAAGTACGAAGGTCACCGCCATTAAAGAACTTTCTGGAGCAGCCGAGACATTTCCTAGTGCACTCGGGAAATATCGAGAAAATTGGCAACCGGCCTAAAACACTATAAATAGGGGTGAGGTCTTTGTGTGTGGGTTGTACTCGTGGGATAGGTTCCAATCAGAGACAAGAGTTTAGTTTGTGGCTCCTTGGGGAGTTATAATCTAGTGTGGCAGCATAGTAATTTTGTGCAATAAGCACTTGTATCTTGTTCTTGTGTAAGTTTGCTTAAGTAATAATAATAGTGTATTATTATTACTACTTGTGGTTCGCCAATTTGGGTACGGAAATTCAACAAAAGATCCATGTTAGCCAAGATGTCAGTGCAGTCTTGAGTAAAAATTCTACCCCAAACAAATACATTATACCAACTCCAGTTTAGCATATACTCCCTCCGAGCCATAATAATATCACACTTCCCTTTTAGTCCGTCCCAAAATAAATGTCACGTTTCCAAATATGGAAAGAGTCTTAGAGCACTTTTAGCATTGTACAAGCAAGCACAAACAAGTAAAGCACATTCCTTGAAAACGTTGACTAGTCAAATGTGGCATCTATTATGGGACGGAGGGAGTAAATACTACTATATAAAAGGCATATGGGAAAATGGAAAGATGACACGGACACGGGTTTCTCTTACCTTGCTACTATGAATGGTCATGGAGAGATCTCTGAAGATTTGAACATCGAGTGCAGGTAGGGTATTTCAAGCTTACATGGTGGAGTTCAATTTCCCCCAGACTCATCACTAGGGTCTATCTTGGACTCTCGATCTAGAATAGCAAATATAGAAACAACTGCATCCTTGGCTTTGCTAGAATCTGAAGTGAATGAGCTTGATTGAGAGACTGCTAGGGTTGTCAGTGTCAGGGCAAAGAAAACCTACCAGGAATAATTTATACTCCCTCCGTCCCAGACCAAGGATTCTACTTTCCCTTTTGGTCTGTCCCAGACCAAGAGTTCCTTTCCATAAATGGCAAGTTTTTGAATATATTTATACCCTTATCATCTTCATATATTTACAAAAAACCATTCATTATACTCTTATAATTTTAATATATTTACAAAAAAACTAATCATTAACTTACTATTCCTCCCACTCATTCTCTCTCCTATTAAAAAACCAATCATTAACTACTATTCCCTATCTCATATTACAAAAAAACCATTCATTATACCCTTATAAAGTTAACATATTTACAAAAAAACCAATCATTAACTACTATTTCCTATCCCACATTTAACTTTTATTCATTTTTTAAAAAAAAATCTTAAGAAGCGTGAAATTCCCCTGATGACCCTTGGTCTGGGACGGAGGGAGTAGTAATTACTAGATCACCATTCTGAGTTATTTGTGGTAATTTGAATCTTTTTTACTGTGGAGGAATTACTTACACGAAAAACATCAGAAAATGTAGTTTTTCCATCCTCAACAAGCTGGGCTCCTGCATAAAAGCTTGCTGTATAGACACAAAACAGTAAAGCAGAAGATACCCCAAAACCAACTCCACTAACCAAGCCTTGCCTTATTCCCTTCTTTATGGGACCCTCACACTTCTTTCTGTATAGTTCCATTACTTCTCCTCCGCACAAAGAGAAGCAACAGTTCTTATACTTCCCACTGCATCTGTAACAACTTGGCTTGCTTTCTCGTACATAATCTGCAAAAGTTTCACTTTAGACTTAGGATCATAAATCGTGACATCAGAGTTCAGAGCTCCTAGTTAAGTGTTCAGTGTTCAGATTTCAGATTTTAGATTTCAGACTTCAGATGTAAGAGTTCAAAGTTCAGCGACATACCTTTGCATCAGCAGTGAATCCTGTCATGAACTTGAGTTGAACAAATCCATTGGCAGCTATGAGAGGAATCATGGCAAGGATTATAAGAGCCAATTACCAACTTGCTGCAAAAGCAATGCCTAAACCAACAGCAGCTGAGACAAAATCTTGAACAAGCTGAGCAAGTGCATCTCCCACTAGAGCACGTACACTAGCTGCATCTGCAGAGAGCTTTCCACCAATTGCTCCACTCAAGTGCTCATCTTCATCAAACCACCCTACCTCCATGTGAATTACCTTCTCAAAGCACATTGATCGTATCCATTTTATTAGCTGAAATCCAGCCACAGTGAAAAAGTATGTCTGTGGTAGACAAGCTAAAAAGGATACCACTCCAAGCATGACTAACATTAGTGCCCAAAATCTAGAATCATGTCTTAACTCACTTGGAGGCTCGTAAAATGTTCTGATTATCATACAAATTAGTACACCAAATACAGGAAGTATTGCACCATTGATTGTAGCAGCTATGACTCCCAGAATCAACACTGGTATCTCAGGCTTATTTAGATAGGCAAGACGGAGAATTGGGACTTTCTTATTATTCTCTGAAGTATTTTTGGGTGGGAAAACACATTCTACTAGTTCAGTTGTAGGGCTACCTGGTCCACTTGCCAAATGCTTGTATGAGTCTCTTTGGGATCCTATAGAAATTTCTGAATTATCTTTGTTTTCTTCACCTTGCTGTTCTGAATCATTAGTTATCTCTTGCAGTCTTATAAGCCGAGAGTATGCTCCCTGGGGATCCTTGAGCAATTCCAGATGTAAGCCTGATAGGTTACACAACAACAGTCATGAAAATCCAACTGTAAGCATACCACTAACTGGTTTATTGTAAGAGTAAATTACCTTTTTCCACCATCTTTCCTCTATATGAATCACAGCAATTGTATCAGCATTTCTGATTGTGCTCAAATGATGTGCAACAATGACGGTTTCTCTATTGTTCATGATCCTGACAAGTGCCTCTTGTACAATTCTTTCAGATTCTGCATCAAATGCACTTGTTGCTTCATCCAGAAGAAGAATCCGTGGATCTTTAAGAATGGCCCTCGCTATTGCAATTTTTTGCTTCTGGCCACCAGAAAGTTGAGTACCATGCTCTCCTACCATGGTGTCGAATCCCTGAAAATGCGAATTTGTTTCACGAGAAACATGAAAAGTATAAGATAAACATAAAGAAGGGTAAAATGGTGCTACAAGAGTTCCGACTATACATGGGGGTTCAGGGAAGAGTTGGGCCCACAAAATTAACCTGGGGTAGTTTGTCTATAAATTTAGCTGCATTTGCTAGCTCAGATGCTACTTTGATCTCCTCATTAGTTGCACCATCTTTCCCATAGGCAATATTATCCTTAATGCTGGATGAAAACAATACTGGTTCTTGGCTTACAAGACCAACCATCTTCCTGATCCAATTCAGCTGGATTTCTTTGAGATTAATACCATCTATAAGAACTTCACCAGCCTGTGGGTCGTAAAATCTCTCATTGAGGCTGATAACAGTTGATTTTCCGCTTCCACTTTCCCCAACCAAAGCTGCAATTATGCCACTCGGGATTGAGAGAAAATCCGTTAAATATTTGCTCATCTGGTCCGGCCGGATAGCTAAAATAGACATCTTTCAAATCTATATCCCCACGGATGTCTTCCAGTACTTTCTTCTTGGTGTCATATGCATCTATCTCCGGCTGCCTGTTTATAGTCTCAAACATCTTGAATGCTGCAGCTTGGCCAGCAGCAAATGCACTCGTACATGGAGAGGCCTGCCTCAGAGACCTGGAAAGCAGCATATAGAAGTGTTCATTTTTGTTCTTGATCAAGAGAAAAAATTGGGCATTCATTTTGGGACGGAAGTCGTAACATATATACTCCCTCCATCGCACTCGAATTAGGACATTTTGCCATTTTGGGTGTCCCACTCGAAATAGGACAATTCCAAAATGGAAATGTTTTATTTAATGGGACCCACTTTCACTCTCAACAACTTTCCACTCATTATTCTCTACCCCACTTCTTTCTCATATCCCACTTTTCATACTCACATCACCTAATCCACTCACATTTTCCTTAATCCTCGTGCCCAACCCAAAAATCCTATTTCGAGTGGGATGGAGGGAGTATATATATACTCCCTCCGTCCCAACATAAGCTTCCCACTTTTGGCTTTGCACGCAAATTAAGAAAATAGGTGGAAAGAAAAAATGTTGCGAGTGTAATTTGAAAATAGGAGAGAGAATGAGTGGAGGGAATAGTAAATTATAATGGTGTTGTGAGTATTAAAATAATGTAGGAGAGAGAATGAGTGGAGGAAATAGTAAAAATTCTTTGCCAAAAAAGGAAAGTGAAAGCTTTTAACGGGACACCCAAAATGGCAAAATGGGAAGCTTCTACTGAGACGGAGGGAGTATATATATATATATAGAGAGAGAGAGCGCGAGAGAGAGTACAGAGAACAACTCACATGGACCAGTCAAGACAGCTAGAATCACACTAAGCACCTCCCCTCTACTATAACCTCGTTCGAGTATCATTTTTGCACCAAACCAAATGGCCAAAGCGTAACTGCTGAAAACGATAAACGTGACTGATCCAAGACCTAATCCAATAGCCAGCCCTTCGTTAACACCCGATCTGTAAACACGTACGAGGGAATCGTTGTAACTTGCAACAGCTTTTTTCTCACCCGTAAATGATGCAATCTGGGTAGGAAGGAATATATGGGATTGTAAAACATTATCCCAGTTTTACAGAAATACAGGAAGACATAAATAGGAGCAAGATCTAGTTGGTGCTTGTGATTTTACCGTCCTGATTGAACCTATTGTTTGTTCAACAAAACAATGGTTGATGCTTTTGCATAAGCACTTTGACCTTGAGAAGCCACCTTGGATATGAAAATTGCTACGAATGCACCAGACATGACAAGCAGAGGAATAGAGGATAACATGACAACTGTCAGAAGCCACCCTTTGATGAAGGCTACTGCAAAACCTCCCACAAATATTGACACAATTTGTGTGAATTTCCCAACCTGCATTCAGATGAATGTTCTTGAAAGTGTGAAATCTGAAAAAAGCTAAAGATACATCTTGTCTCAAGATCGTTTTCAGGTAAAGATTCCTAATTCTTGCTGCTTGCCTTTCTCCCGTGACCATCCAACAAGTCACCTCTAACAATTTTCCTTCAGGAGCTAATTTATGTACTTACGGAAAGAATGTAGCTATGCCAGCTCCAATTGCCAAGTAAACGAATTTCAAATAACATCAATAAGTAATCTGTAGAATCAGCAACGGAGAAAAGCCTCTGAAACGGGACGGCATTATTACTAGAGCTGGAGCTTCCCTCGAGCTTCGCCTTCTCCGAGTCTCGGTCAACTCGACCGATGGCATGGTCAGTCATTGAAGAAGAAGCTTCCTGCATATTCCTGTACTATAGATTTCGTGTTACAGAGAGGGAGAGAGAGAGAGAGAGAAAAGGGTAGTTTGTATATGTAGATATTTAACAGTTGATTGATTTTATTTGTGTGGAATATTTTTGATTAGGAAGTTTGTGGTTAATATAAATACTCCAGTTTTACTTGAAAAAGCAAGAATTTGACTGGTGCTGAGTGCCCTGATGCAGGTCTGTTCTCCACGAAAATGGTATCTAGAAGTGTGTTACTTCACCTAATGTGAAAAATCAAAAGTGATTCCTTTACTCTTTGTAAGTGTACTAAATATACAAACTGTGGTGCGGAAATTGGGTGGGTAAACGTTATTTGGATAAGCGATGTACGAACAAGTAAAACATATTATTAAAAACGTTGAGAAGTCAATTGACGGAGAAAGTGAATCTTTTGTAATACAAATTGTGATAGGCATAAACTACGCTATTCAATGGCATAGGCCCTCACGCTTTAGCTCAATGACAAAGATCCTCACTTCTCGTAAAAACTTCAATGGCATAGCCCCTCACTTCTCCACGAAGAGGTCGAGGGCTCCATTCTCCCCACCCCTTTTGTAATTTTGGAAAGTGTAGTGATGAAAGAAAAACTACAAAGCATAATACAGTGGTACAAAACATTTGGGTTCAGATAGCATAGAGAGGAAGATGGTCAAAATTGACTTCTTGTCCTTTTGAAACAACTTTATATAATAACAAAAAAAAAAATTAAAAAGGATTGTTTTCACCTATTGTCAATACAAAATATCTTCATTTGCAAAAATTCCTTCAACTAGTTGAAACTCATTCCCCTGTTTTGCAATGACAACTCGGGAAGCCTTAATCCCATCACGCAAACTTATAGGCAGCAGTACAATCCTTTCTAAGACAGCCTGATCCCTGATAACAAGCTTCAGAAAATATAAATCCGCCTCTGTCCCCCAATAGAGGTCAAACGTGAGTTTCTTGAGACTTGGCATACTCAGCTTCATATTATTGAACTCTGGTGGTACTTCTGTAAGAGCCTGGCAATCAAACGAATTTCTATGATTAATGCCGTAATTAGGGAAAATAGTGATAATTAAATATGATAGTGCTACAATAAAGATATGATATGTACCTCTTCATAAAGCTTCAAGCAACGGCCCAAGAAAATTGTTTCAAGGTTTGGTGATTGTTCCAGAAATGCTGCCAGTCCAAGTAGACCCGATACAGAATAATCTGTGTCCAGCTTCAGAGATATGAGGTTACTGAAGGAGAGACGTTGGGGGAACAAAGTTTTGTCCATCGCTGCCTTTTGTACATTAATATAAATGTCAGAAGTGGCAAAGAAAATCTCAAGTAAAACTATATGTATAATTCCATGCTCTCTTTAGACACATGCCACAACTACATCAAAAGAGAATGTAAACTACCAACAAGTACCACACGAAAAGGGTCTACAATTACTGTATTGTCTATATTTGAAACAATAATGAATATCAAGAAGTTGATTAATTTAACTAATTTACAGATGTGAATTGTGGTGCAGGTGCAAAACTACAGCCTAAAGGAACAACTCCAATGAAGCAAGGAAACTGCAAGCAGTGGCGGATCCAACAAATCAAAGTGGGTGCACAAAAAAAGAACACTAGTGAGAACTGAACCAGGTCCAAGGTCATTCACTTGATATGATGAGACAACTTAAGTTGTTGAGTGCACTAGCACCACCCACTTAGTATAACGTGGATCCGGCACTGTCTGGAAGAGTTAGTATAAGATGGCCCAATCTAAAATCCATAAATGTATTTCAAGCCACAAAATTGTCTAATTTGCATAAAACCTTGCTATCTTCCATGAGAGTGCCTAATAAGTAGCCAGTCAACATATGCAGGCAGATATTTGAATATTGGTGGGGCAAGAGGGAAGCTCCATGGCAATTAATTAAGTTCTGCATGTGCTGTACCTTGCAAGGGCAAAAGGGCCTCTTTGACACTACATAAGCAAATTGAACTAATGGGCACATCAATCCAGGAGAGACCGATTAGGGTATTGGTAGAACCATTAACAGGCAGACGGCAAAATATATTTAGGTAATTGTACATAAGCTTCTAGGCTGTTTCGATATAAATGACATTCATCTCATTACAGAGTACATTCCTCTTCAACAGCCATAAACAGTATTCATTTCCCTCCACCTACACGGCTACACCAACTAAATTAAACCATTTTAGTGAGAAACGAATAATATCCACCGAAGAAAAATAAATAAATTACTCCCTCCGTCCCATCTCAATGTGCAGACTGACTTTTGGGCACAGAAATTAAGGAGATAATATATATATATATATATATGTGTATATATATATATATATATATATATGTATATTCAAAAGTATTGTGAGTATGATAAGTGGGATAAGACTTGCAAGTAAGACCCACAATTTAAGAGTGTGAGGATGACAAATGGGGTAAGATAAATATAATACTCTCTGTCCCTATATAAATGTCGGATTTTTTTTTTTTTCAAATTTGCTCTTGATCAAGAGCAAATTTGAAAAAAAAAATCGGTGTTCATTAAGGGACGGAGGGAGTAATAATTTGTCCATTTCAGGAAGTGGGACTTATCAATGCCATTTTAAGAAGTATGACTTGTGCCACTAATGGCTTATACTCATCTATACCAAATGCAAGTGATTCACTATGCTATCACAAGAGCCTATCTCCTCCACTTCAATGAACAACATTATGACCAAACCACCTTATACTACATTAATCCAAAAGTCACTTGTTTTCTCATTTATCTCATACTAAAATGCTAAAAATCAAATAAATCACTAATAGGCTGAGAATACAAGGTATTCGGTTTCTTCATGTGGAAGTATTTAATACCAACTTCGACATAAATCAATCACTAGCCAAGCTCATATTTTAGTAACCGTGTTTGTCACAATATGAACTCCATTTCACTTAACTACATTCACAGAAATACATATCAAACAATAAAACACAATACATGTAAAAGTGCAAAGAATTACCTCATATCCCCAATTCTGACAATAAAGTTTTTTGACATGGCTAAGGGCAAACAATCTCACAACTTTACTCCAATACTGATAATTCTTCTCTTCCTCAATGAAACAGATACTCCCCTCAACTAAAGCCGGTGAATCCACGAGCAAGTACCTTCCTACGTGAAAGAAATCGATACTAAAATCACAAAGAGCAGGGGCGGAAATTTCGACTGACCCTTCATCACAATCAAAAAGCCAAAGCCCTAATTTCTTAAGCTTTGACGAAGCAATTCGAAGATGCTTCATCCCATTACACCTCATTATAGTCAAAGCCTCCAGATTCCCACATAATTTAACCAAACCGATCAACATATCATCTGTCAAATGAACCTGCTCCAAGAACAAAGTAGTCAGCGAAGTAAAGTGATCGGTTCTTGAAATTTTAGCACCCAAATCTAGGTTACAGCGAGTGAGATATAAATTACGAACGGAGCTGAGTTTTAGAGAATAGAAAGGGAATTCGTAAGCAACGTCGTTTGTGAAGCCGAGGCGATTGGAGGAGAAGGTTAATTGGAGGAAAGTGAGGTTGTTGTCGACCGCGTAACTGATGTAGGAATTGATGTCGAATTTGCGGCGGTGGGTTTCGGGGTTGAAGGGGAAGGTGAGGCGGAGAGTGGAGAGGGTGCCGTGAGAACGGCGGATTATGGTACCGGTGATGAAGTGGAAGAAGGAGTCGACGGTGGTGGTGGATGGAGGAGAGACGGTGTATTCAAAGGAGAGAGAAGGCAGAGAAGACCATAGATTTCGCCATTTGGGAGAGATTAAGCTTGCTTGGATGGCTTCTTGGATCGGTAGAGAGGACAGGATTTTGAGCCGGAGGGTCGCCGGTAAATCATCGAGGGTCGTCGGGCTGGACATCGGAATTGCTGACCGAGGCGTTGTAGGTGCAGCTACATTACTCACTCATATATACCCTCCTTTTCATGCTTTAATCTAGGTATTATTCCAAGGGCCCTAATGTTCAGATTTTTTTTCATTTTAAAGAGAGACATTTTATAAATCTCAAATAAAGAGTTCATTCAAAAAAAAAATTTCCCCAGACACCCCTCTTCTCCGTCCACTCACGTCATTTCATCTCCCTCCCTCCCACCCCACCCCTCACTTCATTTTTTCATTTTTCTTTCTCCCTCTAGAAAAACACACACGCACAAACAATTTCTCTCTCAAACTCTCTCTTGCCGGAGTTCTTCTCCAGCCATCTCTTTCCCCGCTCCGACCTCCTTGACTTTTAACACCTCCGTCTCCCTCACTCCTCCGGCGACCGGCGTTGTCCTCTTAGCCAACCAGATCTGGCAGGAAAGCAGTGAATCTGACCTCCTCGCATCACCGACAACGTCAAAACCATTAGATCCAGCAACCAGCAGATCGATGGCTCATTTTTTTCAAAGGATGTCTATGATTCGGAGATAGAGAGAGAGAGAGGGAGAGAGCTGACCCGGGTGGGACGAAGAAGTAGGTGTAAGGGAGCAACATGGCGGTGGAGGGTAGACCAATAGCACCCAAAAGCAACAAATTCAATGTCTTCCTCTTTTCCATGTCTGGCACACGGTCAGCTGGTATGCTGCCCGCTTGGCACGTTATCTTCATCCCCCTTTCCTTGTTCACCAATTGGATTTTCCCTACCTTCTTGAACAAAGCTGCCATCAAAAATCAAACATTATAATTTTGTTAAATCCCCTCATCAATTTGAACCAACTTTGAGCTATATGTACTTTAAAGTTAATTTAATTATCATGATAAAAATCTAAATATTTCTGCTGATTGTTGATAGTATATACAATGGCGCATCAGTATCAAGTTTTAAATTTTCATTGGAAAAATTATAGCTCAAAATTCGTTTAATTTTTAATTGACAACAAATAAAGTGTGACTATCTTTTCGGGACGGATGGATAATGATAGTTTAAATAGGCAGTAAATAATCAAGTACCTGAGAAGGAGTTGCAGGAGAGAGTGTGAAGGCAGCCATGGAAGGAGAATTGGGAAAGAACAAGAATTCAGCAGTGGCTGGCAAAGTTTTGTTAAGTGGGGGATATAAGACTTATTAATAAGTCTTATAAGTAACTTATAAGACTTTTTAAACAAGTCTTATGTTACTTATAAGACTTTTTTAATAAATCTTATAAGTAACTTATATAAATTTATATTTTTTTAAAAAAGTCTCATATGTTACATATAAGACTTATTAATAAGTCTTATAAGTAACTTATAAGACTATTTAAATAAGTCTTATAAGTAAAAAGACTTATTAAAAAAAGTCTTATAAGTTACTACTTATAAGACTTTTTTACAATATAGTTCTCAATGTTCAAATAGGTCTTATAAGACTTTTTAAAAAGTCTTATAAGTTTCTTATAAGACTATTTAAAAAGTCTTATATGTTACATATATGACTTATTCATAAGTCTTATAAGTAACTTATAAGATTTTTTTAATAAGTCTTATAAGTAAAAAGACTTATTAAAAAAAGTCTTATAAGTTACTACTTATAAGACTTTTTTACAACATAATTCTCAATATTCAAATAGGTCTTATAAGTTATTTATAAGACTTTTTTAATAAGTCTTATAGATAAAAAGACTTATTAAAAAAGTCTTATAAGTTACTACTTATAAGACTTTTTTACAACATAGTTCTCAATGTTCAAATAGGTCTTATAAGTAACTTATAAGACTTTTTAAAAAGTCTTATAAGTTACTTATAAGACTTATTAAAAAGTCTTATATGTTACTTATACAAAGACTTTTTAAAAAAGTCTTATATGTTACTTATAAGACTTTTTAAAGTAGTCTTATAAGTTAATTGTCTTATAAGTCAGTTATAAGAGTAATTCGTTGTTATTATGAGAGTAATTCGTTGTTATTATTGAAATTTTTAATTTTTTTTGTTGAAAAAATTGTCTTATAAGTCAATTATAAAAGACAATGTAGTCTTAATTATAAGAGTTGTAAATGTATAAATTATGATAGTAATTCGTTGTTATTATTAAAATTTTTGATTTTTTTTTAGTTGAAAATTTTGATTTATAAGTCAATTATAAGAGAATTTATAAGTGTTGTAAATGTGTAAATTATGAGATTAATTCGTCGTTAACATTGATTTTTTTTTATTTTTTTTGGTTGAAAAAATTAAACTGAAACTATTTTGAATCTAATGACTAATTTAAAATACTTGAATGTTTAGTGACCAATATTTAATTCTCAAAGTTTCAGTGACTAAAGTATAATTTTCTGTTTTGAAATTGATTCAGTCCCCTTGAATGAACGTACGACGCGTACAAAATAATAATAAGGATATATTTGTCTTTTAACAGTGAGGGGTGTATGAGGAATTACTAAAAGGTCATTTCTTAAAATTGGTTTAAATCTCACATGAGGGGCCCTAGAGGAAGTGCGCCTTTAATCTAATCTCCACTATTACACATCAATATGGGGTGTATTTAACAATTCACTTTCCACAAATAGAATACTCCCTTCTTCCTAAATGATATTCTCAAAAAAAAAAAAAAACACAATAATTCTAAATTGATTATATTATAAAAATAAAAATCTAAAACTTGTTATTGATTCTGCATCAACAATACTATCAATAACAAGTTTTAGATTTCATTAGAATAGTTAAATCAGTCTAAAAGTATTACTTAAATTATACTTTTATTCTTAAAAAATAAAATTTATTATACTTTTATATTTTATATATTATATATCCAAGTGGCATCTTAAACATGTTTAATTCTGCCCAATGCAGCCAGGGTGGCAGCACTCTTTATACTCCTGGCCCCAAGGGAGCCCTCCTACAACGCGGTAGTTGAACTCCCCACACTGAGGTTGCAAGCCCAGCAATGCCGCTTCCTTAACTGCACGGATGTATCCGGGGGGCTCCAAAGGTCACTGAAACCCAAGGTATGAAATTAAACCACAATGATCCCCCGGAGGGAATCGAACCGGCGACCTCCTCGAAGGAAGGCCACCCATGATACCGCTGGGCCATGGCCCATTTGGTGGTTTCAATACCCTTTCTAGAATTGATGTTAGGTGGTTAGAAATTTCAAAAAAAAAAAAAGTAAAAAGTTTATATGGAACCACTATTTACAAACATAAAAGTTTGTTTAGAATGAAATAGATATTGATTGTTGATTTTTTTTAAAAAAAAGTGAAATATTAAAAAATGAATCGAGAAGTATTTAGGTGAAACAGATGGAGTTATCATGATAATAAAAATAGAGAATTGTTATTCACCCCCGCACATTTACTCAATACCCTCGCAATACAATTTTCAAAAAAATGCCATTAATTGAAATGACTCTATTACCCTCAGTAATGTCATACACCCGCAATTGATGTTTATTTTCTTTTAAGGGAGTTAACTGAAAATTTCTAAATAATAAGAATTAAAATAATTTTATTTTTAAAATAATAATAATCAAAATTTAAATCAAACTAAAGTAATTATCATCTAAACTAAAAAAAATTAATATCATTTAAATATTTTAAGGAGTAATACATTATTCTAGAAGCATTATTATATTTAAACTAAAACTAATTTTTTTTGAAGAAATAAATAATTATTTCATTAATACCCCCGCAAGGCAAGAAAACCCAAAAATTATTAATTTCAAAATCACCACCAACATTTCAGATCTGATCTTGAAGGGGTGTGTGATAGACTGAGATGAGAGAGGGTGGGGGCGACGTTGGTGAGGAGGGTGGACAGCGACGCTGGAAGGGGGAAGATGGTGGGTGTGGACGCCTGGAAGAAGAAAACGGAGCGACAGTGAAGATGGTGGGTTTCTTAGTTGAATTGAACGGGAAAAAGAGAAAGGACTGAGGAATGAATTGGGTTTTGGGGAAGGGAATTTGGTCTTTAAAATTATTAATTTCCGCCTGGGCTCTTTGTAAATCAAATTATTTATTTCTTCAAAAAAAAATTAGTTTTAGTTTAAATTTTGAAAATAAAATTATTTTAATCTTTATTATTTAGAAATTTTTAGTTAACTCCCTTAAAAGAACATAAATTTCAATTGCGGGTGTATAATATTAGTGAGGGTAATAGAGTTGATGCTGCAGGAAATGTGCTTATCAATCTTCCTCCACGTGGCAGGACTGATCACCTGGCTTCTTGACCTGAAAACAGAACCCACGACTAGCCGGATGTGTCTCCGGCGAAGACGCTCGGGCGTGAGAGTAAGATCACAGTTGTATATAGCTCAAAATGTATTGAATAATGAACTCAGAATACAAAATGGCAGTTACCTTTCACCGTTTGGTAGTGATGAAGTATTTATAGGCAAGAGTGATGTATTTTTGGGGAGGCGGCATGTCCTCCGAGATTATAGCGGCGGTTACTTGGTCATGGGCACGTGTCTATAACGGTCCCTGATTTGTAGGGATGTAGTTGTGAGCATTGATTTGACCAAATAAGCCGGCAAATGTCAGGTCGTCATTTGCTGATTTAGGTCGAGGTCGCCACTCGTGGAATGGTCGACCTGACTGTCGGGTAGAGCATGGTTCGTACCCGAATAGTAGCATGGATCATGAGGTCGGACTAAGTTAGGTCGGGACTTGTAAGTCGGACCATGGGCTTAGTCGACTGATGTGTGAGATGGGCCTTGGGCCTTGTTCTGATTGGATTAGTTTCATTGAGAATGTGGGTGCCAACGCTATCTGAGATTGGGCTTTACTCGTTTGGCCCAATTCGACACTTTTGGTATGTTCAGTGGCCCCCAACTTTCGAGTTGACTTCGTCGACTTGGAAGTTAAGAAGATTTCTTTGCCAAAAATTGCTTTACTCGAAGCTCGATACTAGTAGGTCGACCATGATGACGTGGCAACATCCTGATCGTTGGTGACGGACGGTCGGAGATGAAGGAGCGCCGGTTTTAGTAATGATTGCAATTCTGACTCTTGGAACTCCTTCTCGGAAACCGCTTCAGCCTTTAATTTTGGAAAATTAATTTTGATTTTCTTTTCCCCTTCCAAATTTAGGAAAATATAAATAGAGAAATCCTTCTTCGTTTAGAACTTTTACTGCTCTAGAACTTCTTCTTCTCCGGCGATAATCAAGGGATTTCAGCACGATTTAAATTCAGCTCTCGGCTCCAAAGAACGAACTTCCTTTCTTCAATCAATTGAGGTATTTCCCTTGTATTTTTGTTTTAGGACTTTAATTTCTGCTTGGTGCTTAATTCCGCCATGGCTAGAACCTTTAGTAGTGAACCAGGAGCTTGGTATGGCTACTGTACTATTAATCGTAGGGCATGTAAGAATGTGAACGGTGAGTGGAGAGCGATGTCCTTAGATGAGTGCGCCTCCATTTTGACTAGTTGGGGATTGAATTACACTGAGATAGGGCTGCCCATTGTAGGAGAAATTGAGAATGTGGTAATTGACGACTCAACTGTTGTCGCTTTTCATCTATTCCATGAATTGCTTGACCATATCACCTTGTTTTATGTTAGGGACGTCCAAAAGCCCTCCTTCCTTAGAAATAGGATAGGTTTCCCGGGGGAGTCTAGGTCGTCCTTAGGTAGGTCGACTGATCATGATCATAGGACTGACTCCCCTGCTTCCTCTTTTGCTTGTACAGATATGACGACTCAAGAAGGGAACGCTGCCTCAACTTCTTCTGGTCCTCGTATTGTCAATGCATTTGGGCCCACTGTGGTGCCAGGCAAGAATGAGAGGGGCTATGTACCTCAGCGACCTACTCGTGGGAGGAAGAACTTGGAGTCTCGTTATGATGTGATCTACAACTTCTGTGGGGTAGATAGGGCAGACTTTAGGTTGACTATCCTTAGTCAGAAACAATTTTTAGCCAAATACCGTTCGACCTTCACTAAAGATGCTACTAGGGTAGCTTTCTTCTACGGGCGGTTGAGGCCGGTTTGAGGTTGCCGTTGGATCCTTTCGTTAATGAGTTTCTGGCATGTATGGATGCCCTCCCCCTTCAGCTCGGTGCTAACACTTGCACAGTGCTGGTGTGCTTTGCAATGGTGTGCGTGTGCTCGGGACATGAGCCTTGCATGAAGGTTTTCAAAGAGTTTTTTGGTGCCAAGCTAGATAAGCACGACTGGGGAATTAGCACTCCCTCCAAGCCCAACTCTCCCAAGTTGTTTACCAACCTTCCAAATAAACACAATTGCTGGAACTCACATGTAGTTTTAGTTGAGAGCAGGCTGGGTTGGGAATTTCCGTTGCCCAATGATGAATCTGATGCTATCAGTGAGGAGAATTACTGGGAGCCTCCTTGGTGTAGAACTTTGTATAGAAAGCTGTGTGCCCTGGTCAAGGATGGACCCGTCGATTGGGAGTCATTAGTGACAACCAAGTACAATTATGTTCTAGCAGGGATGATGCCTGGAGATGAGGCAGTAGAGCCCCTTGCACCGGTATTGAGAGGTCAGGTGTACCCTGATTGGGTAACCCACTCTTTGGGTAGATTAGAGGAGAATTGTCAGTTTTGTCAGAAGCAAGCTGACTACTGCAAGAACAATGGAGAACACATCGGTGGTAAGGGTTTATTCGCCTTTTCTCATTAGCTCGTCCTATGTTAGCTTGCATAAGTGCTTTTTTATAGGCGTATAGGATTGCTTTGATCTGCATACTTAACTTTCAGCTCGACACTTACTTGCTCGCTTGTTGAATTAATTAATTCGTACATAGAACTGCTTGCATTCGTATTTCTGTATTTATCAGATGGTTTGCTCGTATGTAGAATTAATTCGTACATAGAACTTATTTCGAATTGCAACTCCTTATCAAATTGCCTGCTCGTATGTAGAGTTATTCAATTCGTACATAGAACTGCTTTGAATTGTCGAGCTAATACTTTGATGTCGTGCAGTTTTGACTCCCGAACAAGAAGCCGCCATGGTTCGAATTGTTGGAGTTTCTGACAAGAAGAAGTCTAAGAGGGCCCACGGTGCTGCGAACGCCAAGGCCAGCAGAGAGAGGGATGCTGCTGCAAGGAATAACCTTCTCCCCAAGGACAATGCTGGGTTAATTCCAATGGAGGAGGTCGCTATAGAGGACCTTCAACAGAGTGGTTCCCATTCCATGAATGTGAATGAGGGAGGGGAGGAATTCAGCAGGTCGCCTAGGCCAAGTCCGAGCTCCGATCCTGTTCAAGAGGCCAATGCTGCGACCTCTGGGGCTGAGATGGCGGGCTCCAGCCCAATGAATGTAGTTGAAATCGATGATATTGCTGAAGAGGAAGATGATCAGGCATTGAGGACGAGAAAAAGATCAAGGTCTGGAAAGGCCGTCTCCCCAAGTCTACTTCCTCCTCTAGCCCCCTCTCCGAAGAGCCAAGAATCTGTAGATGCTTTGATTCAGAGGCTCAGCGATGTTCCCCCTCTCATTGGGGTCAACAAAGATGACTCTGGCGCTATCCCGACGTGGCGCTTGGTCAAGTGGTGGTGAGAAGGGCCCTGGATGTAGATCTCCTAGCTCACTTTGCAGAGAAGGGGATGACTCCAGAGGAATTTTCAGCCCGATCTGGGTTGGTACACAGCGAGGTAAACCTTCACTTTCCCTTTCTGTTTAGTCGCTTATTATATTAGTTCGTCAGTTCTCCTCTTGGTCGAGCTAATACTTCAATGTTTCCTCTAATGCGCCTCTCACCATGAATGAGCAAGCTAAAAGCTCCTGGAGGGCGTCAATTGAGAGGGAGAAGCGGGCCCCGCGCGATTATGCCAAGAAGGCACAAGAGTTGGGCCGACTTGAGAGAGAAATACAACGATCCGGACAACTCGTGTGAAGCCAATGAAATGGTGAAGACGAAGGCCTTGTCCGATCCGGGCTCGCCGAATCTAAGATCAAGGAGGTGGAAGCGAGAGGGAAACAGAGAAGAACGAGTTGGAAAAAACCAAAACCGAGCCGGCCACAATCAACAAACTCCCGAAGGAGAAGGATGCCTTCTTGCTCGAGCTACATGAACAAAGACGGCTTGAGAGAGAGAAAAGCCAGAAAGACTTCCAGGCTACCATCGAGAAAACTGCCAAAGATGCCTCTGAAGCAGCAGTTGAGAAGTTCAAAGCAGGGGATGAGTACTACGATGCCATAGTGTCTAAGGCCCAAGATTTTCTTGAGGTCGGTAAAAGACATATGGCCCGTCGCGCGTCAGTAGATCCAACGGCCACGGTTACCATCGAGCAATTAGCTCGTTGGTTTACTGAGTCCCAATATGACATGACGGCTCGTAGTGGTCACTCGCTTGTCCCTTACCTAGAAAATGATCTTGCTTTCATTGCTCAAGAGGATGAGGAGGATCACTGCGAGAAGTGGGAAGCTCCCCCTGTTCTTGACAGGAATTTTGATGTGGTCCTGGCGGAACTCGACGATGCCGAAGCTATGGAAATTGAAACTGAGCAAACATACTCCGAGTCGGGTAAGCCTTTGGAGCCTCAGCAACAAGAAAATGGTGAAGGTCGAGCTTCCATTGACGACCAAACTGATATCGGCCAGAGCTCTTAAATTATTTGTAATGAACAAGTTCCAAACAATGTTTTTGTTTTTGCTTCAACATTATTCGAATGCCTTGGCCCAGTTTTTTGGGAGGCAAAATATTTTTGTAAATTAATTTTGTTTAAGTCTTAGCCCGTTTTGGGAGACTTATTTCTATCGTAGCTGACTTTTAATTCATGAATGTTGTATGCTTGTTGAAATAAGTGTCGAGCTAGATATAGATAGGGTAAATGAGTCAACTTAAGCCTAGAGGCGACCTAATCTTGTTGATTTAGTCGACCTCAGACTTGGTTAACTTTTTCCTTTGAACAAGATTGACCATGAGTCGAACCTGTTATTATTATTGTAGCCGACCTAGGGTCGAGCTAAATCTAACAAACTGACCAAGGATCGAGTTTATTAAAACGAAGTCGACTAAGAATCGGACTTGTTAAGTAAACGAAGCTGATTTAGAATCGAGCTTGTTAGAACGAAGCTGACTAAGAGTCGAGCCTATTAGGGTGAAGCTGACTAAGAGTCGAGCTAAGATGAACTGACTAAGAGTCGAGCTCATTAGAACAAAGTCGACTAAGAGTCGGACTTGTTAAGTAATCAAAGCTGATTAAGAATCGAGCTTTGTTGGAACGAAGCTGACTAAGAGTCGAGCTTGTTGATATTAATGTAACACTATGTTTGATCGAATAAACTGCTCTTTTCATTGAAGTGGGAATCATGCTTTACATCAATTCGAAACTAGCTTTAACATAAATTTGAACTTTGAAATTGAAACTAGAAGTAGTATTTGATGAGGTGAGTAGCATGCCAAGGGTGTTTCAATTCGTCACCTCCAGGATGAGCTATCATGTAGGTCCCTTCCTCGACGACTCCTGTAACCACATATGGACCTTCCCAATTAGGAGATAGTTTATTCCGTCGGGTCCTTCGCCCGTTGCCTCAATCTTTCTCAATACGTAATCTCCAATTTGGAACGACCTTGCCTTGACCTTCTTGTCGTGATAACTTTTAGTCCGCTGCTTGTAATTGACCATTCGGAGGTAGGCTGTTTCTCGCTTCTCATCGATCAGATCCAGGTCGATCAATCTGTTGGTGTCATTTTGCTCTTGATTGAAGAAAGTCACTCTAGCAAATGGGAATCTCGAGCTCGCAGTGCCATAGCCTCTCGACCCATACGTAAGAGCAAAAGGGGTTTCGTAGCCCCCGAGTGGTTGTACGAACCGCCCAAAGAGCAAGCTGGGAGTTCGTCCAACCGCTTGTTGCGCCGACCTACGAGTCCCGTCTCGAGTGATGATAGGACAAGTTTATTCGCCGTCGCCTTGCCCATTTCCTTGAGGGTAGGCGACGAAGATTGCCAATGCTTGATTCCCACTGTTCATCTCTCGCTTCGAAAGCTCGGGAGAATTGCACCGTTGTCATTCGATACTATGGCTCGAGGAAAACCAAATCGACACCAAATAAAATCATGAATGAAATTGATAGCATTTTCCTCTCGTGGATACGAGCTAATGGTTTGGCCTCAACCCATTTGGTGAAGTAGTCTATGGCCACTATCACGTACTCAGCTTCCTCGGGAGGGAAGTGGTCCAATCGTGTCGACGCCCCACATATCAAATGGCCAAGCCGCGATCACAGAGTCTCGCTTCCGTTGTAGGCACATGGGGAAGGTTGGCAAACCTTTGGCATTGATCACATTGCCGAACAAAGTTGTGAGTGCCGCCTCTCATGTGTGGCCGCAGTATCCCAACGTGATTAATTTGTCGCCAGTGGTCCCGCCCCCGGTGTCCACCGCAAATTCCACTATGCACTTCATGTATCAATGCGGCGACCTCTTGAGGGTGGATGCACTTTAATAATGGTCGAGTATAGGATCTTCTGAATAGGTCGCCTCCTTGAATGACATATCTCTGAGCTTTCTTGATAGCTCGAGCCTTCTTCTCGTCCTCCGGCCTCGCCACTTTCTAAGTATGCTTTCATTTCCTCGATCCAACACTTCTCCCGAGTCCAATTTCTTGAGGGATCATCTATGCACCGAATTTTTACCCTCTCATAAGCCGGATTTTCGAGGAAGGAGATAGGCTCGCCATGTGGCTCATCCGAAGTAGCCGGTTCGAAAGGAGATCGCCTAGCTCGTTATCTTCTCTTCCAATCCTTCAATCTCCTGCAATTCTAAGTCCTTTATTAGTTCCTTCACCAGGTCGCAGTATTTGATGAGAGTAGAACTAAGCACTTCGTACTCGCCTCCGACCCGGCCGACTATCAATTGTGAGTCACAAGAGCCATGATCTTAATTGCTCCGAAGCACTTGGCGTACTCAATAGCCGCAATCAAGGCCTCATATTCACTTGGTTGTTGGAAGCGTCAAATTTGAACCTTAGCGATTCCTCGTAAACAGGTCCTGCACTACGGTTCGATCAAGACAATTCCACCTCCACCGACATTTTTGGTTGCCGACCCGTCCGAATAGACCTTCCAACAATCGACGGCAGAGTGATGGCGACTTGTGACTCGGCTCTTTCCCTTTGCCCTTTTCTTTGGAGCTCGCCGCTCGTCATCTTCCTCGCGAACGTAAGCTCGACCAAGAAGTCGCCCGAGCTTGAGCTTTCAACGCCTTTCGAGGTCGATACTCAATGTCAAATTCGGTGAGGGCAATTGACCACCGAGGAGTCGACCCGAACTCTCCGCTTGTGCAAGCATTTTTCTTAAGGGAGCATTGGTAAGAACCGCGATTGGATGAGCTGTAAAATAAGCTCGTAACTTTCTTGAAGCTACGACTAGAGCATAAGCAACTTTCTCGCCGTTGTAATACCCGGCTTTCCACATCTCGATAAAGCTTTGCCGATATAGTACACATGTGCTTCGAAGCCCTTCATCCTCTCTAATCAATACCGCAAAGAATCGACTTGTCTCCTACGTATAGATACACAAATAAAGTCTCACTACCATCGGGCTACCGAGAGAGGTGGAGTAGCAAGATAATCCTTCAATTGTTGGAACGACGAATGACATTCGATCGTCCATTCAAAGCTTTTCGTCCCCTCAATGCTTTGAAAAAGGGGAGAGACCTTTCGCCGACTTTGATATGAAGCGACCAAGAGCCGCTACCCTTCCATTAAGTCGCCGCATCTCTTTCGATATTGGTGGGAGCCTTCATGTCGACTAAAGCCTTTATCTTCTCCGGATTAGCTTCTATGCCCCTTTCGAGATACCATGAATCCCAAGAACTTGCCACAGCCTACTCCAAACACACATTTGCCGGGATTGAGCTTCATGTCGTTTGCTCGTAAATTGGCGAATGTCTCCTTTAGTCGACTACGTGACTCCCGCCTTGGTTTTAATGACCATGTCGTCAACGTAAGCCTCCATATTTCGACCAATTTGTGAGGCAAAGACTTTATTCACCATTCTCTCGATAAGTTGCACCCGCATTCTTCAAACCAAATGGCATCATATTGTAGCAAGAGATGCCTCCACCGCTGAATGTCAAGTTTTGACTATATCATCCTCGTGCATCTTTATCCGGTGGTATCCCGAGCAAGCATCCAGAAACCGAGAGTGGAATGACCAAAGCAATGGAATCAACAAGCTTGTCAATTCTAGGAAGAGGATAGCTATCCTTTCGGGGCAAGCTAGATTGAGAGCGGTGAAGTCGACACACATCCGCCACTTGCCATTCGCTTTCTTCACCATGACCACGTTGGCCAACCACGGTGTATGAGTGGCCTCTTTGATTATACCTCGCACTCAAAAGTTTTTGTACCTCGCTTTGATAGCCTCTTCCTTGTCGCGAGCAAAACTTCTCAACTTTGGGGTCTCGGCTTTATGGCTCGGCCGACTTCCGCCTGTGAACACGACCTCCTCCTTGATTCCCCTCATGTCTTCTACCCTCCATGCAAAGACATCGTTACTTTCTTTGAGTAGCTCGATGATTTTTGCTCGCTCCTCAACTGATAGCTGCTTCCCAATCTGAATTTTTTGATCGGGGTAAGAAGGGTTGGTGATTACCGACTCTAGCTCATCCACGCCTTCTAGCTCCGGTCCATCTCTCGAATTCAGTAGTCTCCACTATGATCTCCCGACCTTTTGTCTTTCCTCGCCTCCCAAGTGTGGAGCCTCCTCGCCTATCATATCGTCAAGCTTGTCTCGCAACCTTGTTGGTAGGGGCCCCCGAGTTATTGTCTATCTCGGAGGCATAGGTCACCTATGACGACTGATCGACCATAACTACATCTCGAATCGACCTCGCCGGTGTTAGGAGTGACGTGTCGACTCAAGCATGACTTCGTCATTTGAGCGATAGGTCGACTCTACCACGTCGGTGATTGTTGACCGGGTAGTTTTGGTGATCGATCGAGACAGCCTTCAAGTAACCATCGCTAGCCTCAATCTCCAGCCTCCCTTTTCTTTCTTTCTCTCGAACATGATCCGTATAAGCACGAGCCGTGCCTTGTACGCAACCCACTCCAACAGTGTGGGGAACTTTACTCGCCGGTGAGGAATTGATGCTACCATTCCAAGAGCGACCGTCTGTGGATTCCAAGTATGGCCGCATAGTCACTATTTACGTCAATTACGATAAATTGTACCTTCGAGACAATCCCGAGGGGGTACCGGCCTAGGTCGACGTCGAGCACTATCTCGGCCTTTAGCATCAACTCGGTGGTTGGTGAAGCCCTCCAACCTCGCCATCATATCTCTCCAACCGTTCATCATTAAGACCCATCTCCTTGAAAGTTTTGTAAAACAAAATATCCTCGCAGCCCCCGTGTCGACTAAGAGTCCGCTTCGTCGTGCATCCATCAATGAGACTCGGGATGACGAGAACTTGCTCCCTAGCCGCCATATTAGTTGCCAATTCGTGGGGGTAGAAACCGATCGCCTCATCTCTTACTTCTCTCCGGGAGGCACATGTGGGGCCTTATTGAGCCGGAATATCTTGTGCTTGATGGTCGTGTTGCTCGCTTGTTCAGCTGATGACCCCTGTGTTCCGCCTAGGCCGCCTAGGTCCTTGTTGTCCACCTCGCCGTCGCTCACCTCCCGCCTTGAGGTCTCTTCACATAAGCTTCGAGTCTCCCGGTCGACCATCCTCTCGGATGATACGCTTTAATCCCAAGCAATCCTCTCGTGAGATGACCAGGTGTCTTTGTGGTAGTCGCAAGCATTTGCCGTTGTCCCGCCTAAACTTGTTGCCCTGGATTCATTGGGACCGGAGGAGCCAGCTCGACAAAGCATTCAAAATCTCGCTCGACTCACCGTGAGGGGAGTGAAAGCTTCGGCACCTTCTCCGTCGCCCTAGTTCTCGTTCTTTCCATTTTTATTGTTCCCCCATTCTTGTTGGAGTCCTTTTTATCGTCGCCGACTTCAACCTTGGGGCTCTTACCATTCTTCTTTCTTTCCTTTCCTCGCCGGTAGCGACGTTGTATACCTTCTCAAACAACTCCCGTCGAGTTGTGACCGTTCGGACCGTGAGCTCGTAGTCCATGTCTTCGAGGAAATACCACTTCGGAAGCAATTTATTACCTCTCATCGTCTCGTGAGGTCTTCCTCTATCTTATCAACCATCTCTTTGAACTTGGTGAAATAGCTCATCGAGCTTTCATTCTTACCCCGCACCAAGTTATTCAAATCGTTGACGGTTATCTTTCGAGCTCCCTGCAATCGAGAAGCGATCTAAGAATTTCGCTCGAAGCATGCCCAAGTGGTGATACTACCAGCAGCCCAAACCATTGAACCAAGTTAAGGCCGCCCCAAGAAGTGTGCTTAGGAGGGCTTTGCACATGTTGTCATCCTCATCGGCGACAAAACACATAGTGGCTTCCAGATGGGATATGTGGCTCTTGGCATTTGTCGACCCGAGTACTTCTCCGTAAGAGGCAACCCGAAAGTAGGAGGAGGTCGACTATCTCTAATTTCTTTGGAAAAAGGTCGAAGAGCAAAGTCAATTCGTTCAACCTTTCCGTCTCTTTTTCTTCTCCTCCTCCCATTGCTTCAAATTTCTTTTTCATCATCAACCATTCTCTAGCATCGGGTCTCTCATCTCCCGGGAGGGGGAGCAGATTGGACCTCCGGCCTTCACTTCGGGGGAGTCACTCGCCTACTCCTTCGTCCCCGCGAGAATTGGTCCTTTCGATCTTATTGGAGATCTATGTCTCTGTTACTTCTTTGAGGCGACTGCGCCTCTCAAGAATGAGACGGCGACTGCGCCCGTGATCTCCATGTGGCGACTGCGCCTTTCCCCTCTCACAGGCGACCTATGCCCATTTCTCGTCTCTTTGAGATCCCGATCTACGTGTTGGGCTGGGGAAACATGTACGTTTCTATTGGCCGTTAACCGAGTCCTCAAACCGATTGAGCCTCCCGCTCTCGTTTCGTTGAGGCTAGCTCTTAAATCATTACTCGGCACATGAACTATAGTGGGAGCTCGACGTACCATTCTCGTCCTCGCCGTTCGTCCCCACACCTTCATTTGGCCTAGCACTCTGGCTCGTTGCCCATTAGAAACCCGAGCGGGTGCCACTCTCTCGTAGCGTATGTCGGCTGCTTCGCTCCTCCATGGCTATTAAGTCGCCTGTAATCCGGGCTCGCTCCAAAGATCATTTCTTTCTTGCTCATGGGATTAGTGGAGGGACTCGCCCCGCTTCCCACATTAGCTCGCCTGGTTATACGCTTGGGTGAGGTGGAGCTCCTTGTCCTTCCATAGGACGCTTTTCTCTCCTTGCATCTGCAATCCCCGCCATCGCCCACGCTCGTAGAGCGTGTCGCCCTAGCATGATGTCGTTGAGGAGGGGGAGGAGGAGGCAAATCTGCATTTCCAACGTTGGTATTATTGTTGTTGTTCACTTCATCGTGTCCAAGTGAAGCCTCGGACACATGTCCTTCCAAGTCACCATTGTTGCGGAGTTGATGAAGTTTTCGAAGTCAAGTCTAAAGCACGTTTCCGCAATGGAACCAAACCGATGCCGCAGGAAATGTGCTTATCAATCTTCCTCCACGTGGCAGACCGATCACCCGGCTTCTTGACTCGAAAACGTAACCCACGACTAGCCGGATGTGTCTCCGCGAAGACGCTCGGCGCGAGAGTAAGATCACAGCTTGTATATAGCTCAAAATGTATTGAATAATGAACTCGTAATACAAAATGGCAGTTACCTTTCACCGTTTGGTAGTGATGAAGTATTTATAGGCAAGAGTGATGTATTTTTGGGGAGGCGGCATGTCCTCCGAGATTATAGCGGCGGTTACTTGGTCATGGGCACGTGTCTATAACGGTCCCTGATTTGTAGGGATGTAGTTGTGAGCATTGATTTGACCAAATAAGCCGGCAAATGTCAGGTCGTCATTTGCTGATTTAGGTCGAGGTCGCCACTCGTGGAATGGTCGACCTGACTGTCGGGTAGAGCATGGTTCGTACCCGAATAGTAGCATGGATCATGAGGTCGGACTAAGTTAGGTCGGGACTTGTAAGTCGGACCATGGGCTTAGTCGAATGATGTGTGAGATGGGCCTTGGGCCTTGTTCTGATTGGATTAGTTTCATTGAGAATGTGGGTGCCAACGCTATCTGAGATTGGGCTTTACTCGTTTGGCCCAATTCGACACTTTTGGTATGTTCAAGAGTCATTTTAATTAATGACATTTTTTTGAAAATTGTATTGCGGGGGTATTGAGTAAATGTGCGGGGGTAAATAACAATTCTCTAAAAATAAGGTCTCTAACCATATTATCAATATTTAAAAAAATAAATAAACAAGAGGCCCTTAAAATTATCATTTAGGGTGAGTTTGACATTGCTTATGATTCTCTGAAAGTGATTTTTCAAAAGTGATTTTATAAAAATCAATTATTTGTAATAAATACTAAAATTTATAAGTATGTTTGGATAGTATATGTTCAAAACTGATTATTGAAGATAAATATCAAAAATGACCTTTATGATATGTATCTCGATATAATAAATGTATAAAAGAGATAGGGGTTATTATTGTAAAAACAACACAAATAACAGCTTCTAAGAATCACTTTTAGCAAAAGCTGGGTCATAGCTGCTTCTACGAAAACACAGTTTTTTACGTTTTAACAGCTTAAAATCATAATCAGTATTGTTATCCAAACGCTATTAAAAGTGATTTTGAGCTTCAAAAGTGATTATAAGCCACAAAAAAGCACTCCCAAACTCACCCTTAGAACAAAAATATTACATAGTCAATGAAATGAAACCCTAATAAAAGCTTTCTCCAATATAATTAAACTAGGAAAAAATAAGTAATCTATATAAGGCCCCAACCAATGGCCCAAAAAATCATATAATGGGTAATGTAATTTGAACAATAAATATTTTGTTCCTATATTACCTATCATGTGAGGAAGCACGTGATATTTTTTTGTTAGTTTTGTAACGTCTTTGCTTGAGGATGCAAAGTAAGAATGGGTAATGTATTTTGAACTAATGTAGGCTCAGTTAAGTCACACATACGTCACTTGATGATTTAACGAAAAAATCTAACATTTTCATCAAAAACCATTTAACTGCCAACTTTTCACGACTTTAGACTCTCAATAGTAAAAATAAAAATAAAAAATACATTGGACCCCGTAGTACAAACACCCCCATACTTTGAACCCTTATTTGTAATTTGCCCGTTAAAAAAATAAACTAGGAAGATCATTCCGGGGAGTATTAGCAAAATAATTAGATTGAAAACGCAAATAGAATTTAAAAGGAAAGAGAATTCTATGCTTAAACTAGAAAACGGTATGAAGTATATAGTCAAAAGTCCACTTCCTTTTACTTTCCTTCCCTTTTAAAACAAAATCTTCACAAAAAGATCACAAAGACAAGAAATGGACAAATCCACCTTCTGCAATTCATGGATTACACCCTTTTTAAGCAAAGATTGTTTCTTTATTAGAAGAAAAAACCCTAAATGGATCGATTTCATCCATCATCATTTCCTCAGAATATCTTGGTTCGCGAAATATCCTTCAACGACTTGAAATTCATTTGTCTGTTTCGCAATGACAACTTTAGGAGCCATAATCCCGTCCAATATATTTATAGGCCACAAAACAATCCTTTCCAAGACTACTTGATCCCTGAGAACAAGCTTCAGAAAGTATAAATCCGCAGCCACACCCCAATAGCAGTCAAACTTGAGTTCCCTGAGACTCGGCAGACTCAGCTTCATATTATTGAACTCTGCTGGTACCTCTGTAAGACCCTGGCAATCAAACCAACTTCTATGATTAACCACAATGAGAATGAATATTATTCTAATCAGAGAAACCATCACACACACGCATAGTTGCGAAATGCTAGCGCCTATATCCCCCACCTCGCCTTTTTTTTTACGCCTTTTGGTATTGTAGCGGGTTGTTGTGCGCCTTTTTGACCCGGGCGAGGCCTTTCTTGGTTATGGTGAGAGGCGAGAGGAGTCCGTCTCGGTCAAAAGGCATAATAGGCGTATGTGTAATGTTAAACTAGGTCATTTTGTAATTTTAGTTTTAATAGTTTAACTTAAAATGTGTTGTTTTGGGAAAATATGGGGTAAATATTGCTTCTAGCGTGCATGAGAAAGAAAGATATCCGTAATTTCTCTCAAGCGATCAAAAGAAAATAAGTACGACAAATAACGAATTAGAACGGTGACAAAGTAGTGCGACAAAAACACAACCGATAACTTGCTTTATTCTGATTTTTAATGGGAGGTTTGCATATTTTATTATGTTTGCTAATTTACTTTGTTTTTTCTCTTTACTTTGTGACTCCTTTTGTTATTTGAAGTTTTAACTATATCTTATATTCATCTTTATGTATGAAACTATACGTTTGAAATTATATATTCGAATTCACTTATTTTCACGCTTTTAAAAAGCTATGCATTTACTGATTTGAACATCAAATGTGTTTTTCTTCCTAAAATTCTCACTTTTGGGGTGTTTTAATAGTGTTAAGCTACTATTACATGTGAAATTGTTACCGTTATTTAATGCAAAATTCTTTTTCTTAACATGTTTAAGCTTTGTTTGATATATTTTAAATATATATTACTTTACTATTCCTTTTCTTCTATTTTACCACCTTGCTTGCTTTCGGCCGCCTCGCCATTCGCCTTTTTTTAAGAACCTCTCGCCCGCCTCTCGCCTTTAACAACTATGCACACACGGCCACTTTCCCAAGGCAAAAGGCAAAAGGCAAAAGGCAGACGTTCCATGAAAATTCACCTTCCAAAAGGTAGTTTCATGGCGATCCTGTTGGAGGTGGTGGATTGATTGATTGATTTTGCTTTCAAAAGGGCAGTTCGGTAGTTCACAGATTAGAACCCTTAAATATAGTAATGGGACTATCTTTTGGGGCACATAAAAATGGGAAGTGGGAACATCTTTCTGGGACGGAGGGAGGTGATAAACCTGACACTGCTACAAGAAAGATATGATACGTACCTCTTCATAAAGCTTCAAGCCACGGCCCAAGAAAATTGTCTCAAGGTTTGGTGATTGTTCCAACAATGCTGCTATTCCAAGTAGATCAGATACAGAATAATCGGTGTCCAGCTTCAGAGAGCGGAGGCTATTGAAGGAGAGACGCTGTGGGAACAAATCTTTGTCCATTGCAGCCTTTGAACATGAATATAAATGTCAGAAGTGGACAAGAAAATCTTCAGTAAAACTATACGTACCGTAATTACATGCTCTCTTCAACCGCGTTAGACAAATAAATCAAAACACAATGTAAATTACCAACTATTACCATACACAGGCATATACAAACAAATACACACACACACAAAGGGTGTCAATTACTGGTATTATCTACTTATGAAAACAATAATGATTCATCAAGAACACAATTAATTTTACTAGGTCTGCAGATCTGAATGTTTGTAGTGCAGGTGCAAAACCAAGAGTCCAAGGGAACAACTCCCATGAAGCAAGGTAACTAAAGAGTCTGTCTCTGTACATGAAGGCCCAATCCAAACCCCATAAACGTATTTCAAATCACACAATTGTCTAAATTATAGGCCAAATTACGTGTATCCCCGCAAAGTATCCACCCAATCCCAAATTGCACCCCTATTTGAAAAGTGGGTCTGTTAGGTACTTTGATTTGAAAATATCCCACTTTGCACCCTCCGTCAAATGGACATTAAAAAAAATAATGGAACATGTCATGTGAACGATGGGCGGAAGCGTTTAGAAAGATAGAAAATTAAGAGAGAAGAAGAAGAACGCAGATTAGAATAAGAATCAAGTATAAGGAATAGAAGAGAGAAAAAGAAGCACACACATTTTAGTTTTAAAGCTTTCTCAATATATTAATCTCAACTCTCAATAGTTATGAAAGCTTACATAAATATTTATATGCTAAACTAAATCCTAACAATATTGGGAAAAGGAAATACTAATCTATAAGGACTAAGAAACCTAAATAATATTAGAACTAGGAAACTAATTAAATACTAATCCTAAAAGGAAAATAATAATTTAATATTAATCCTAATCTACCAAGCACACTTTTCCTTAGACGAAAAGGCTTTGGTCATTGACTTGGATTTAAAATACGAATTATTCCTAGCTTATCCTGCAACAACTCTCCTCCGTTGAAAAAAACTCTACTCCGGCGAGTTCGGAACAGGACCAAGAATGTCATTCTCATTTGAAACTCAAATCTATAAGGAATTTTTCTTCAACTTCAATGGTGGCATGCTTGTGGCACAGGTGAGAGTGTATCTGACCGGTGACAAATGAATAAGTATTTGCATGCCCAGAATGTTGTACATCACGATCTCATATCCAAGTGCGTCCCATGAGTATATGAAAAGGCTTGAGTGGCAACACATAGCACATAACCGTTTTTGTGAGCTTGCCCACATAGAAGGTCACTAAGCATTGTTGTTAATCCTTAGTTTCGAATTAGTAATCCGTGCGACATCATAAGGCTTAGGGTATTGTTGCACTTCCAAACCCAATTTGTTCACAGCTTCCTCCGAAATAAAATCAGCACAACTACCGGTATCAATGACTAAGGAGCACAACTGACCTTTGCAAGTGACTCTTGTTTGGAAGATATTTTCCCTTTGTTGGTGTGGCTCGTTCTTTGACTTATTACTAGTAAGACGAACAACTCCTAAATAGTTATCTTCAAAATCGTTGTCATAATAATGAAAACATGTTAAAGGAGTAGGTGTTAGTGCCCTAGGCCTATAGAGATAGACTTATATGTAATGTCATTTTTCATTTATATAAGAGATTGTTATTTTGATTATTATATATGTTTGCATGTTTATTGTAATAATCGTGTCCCTAGTACTTATGAAGCACTAGTATGAAGTTTAATGGATAATCATGTGATGATTATATACATCGAGATGCACATTAAATTCATGGGTACTTGTTGGAGAACAAGGTACTGGACTTGACCCATTATGAGATTTATGTCATGGTCGAATGTCATAATTAAATCTCATATAGTTATATCATTGATATCCTTTGACCTGAGATTATCATCGTCTTCCACTCGATGAATATTGTGTTTGATATAGTTTAACGTTATCTTTAACCGGATAACAATAAGGGCTATTATTGGCATGATAGGATTCTTGTTGGGAAGAATGATAAGTCAAGATGAAAATTTGTCCCTCGTAAAGAGAGATGTTTGCTAGGCCACTCGTAAGTAAGATTGATGATGTACATGGCCATGTCCGAATGAATTAATGTGATTAATAACATTCGATTGATCAATTTACTTGGTAACGAGAAAGCATTGAACAATATGAGTTGACGTGGACCATGACTCATGTTCAATATAACATCGTGTGACAATGGGATTGTGATATGTTCTATGTAGGAAATCGAACTTGATATTATATTATTTGGGTAGGCATGATGGCTTGCTAGAGTCCGCTCATGCCTTATGAGGATCGATGTGATCGAACTCATTGCCAACATAATATAGTCCTATGGAGTCACACGCATCGAACGAATTGTCAAAAATGAAAAATATGAAATTTTGTAAAGAGGGGACGACTCGTCCCCAGGCCAGAACCAACTATTCCCTTGGCCTGGGACGAGTGTATCAGAGGTCATGTCCTGAGGGACAACTCTCGTGCCCATAGGGACGACTAGTGCCCTGGATTTGTACGAACTATTCCCTTAAAGGGGGACGACAGTATCTGAAGCATTGTGGAAGGGGACGACTCGTCCCCTATGGGACGAGTCGTCCCGTCGGCGCTGGAAGATACGTAACTGACACAAAATTAGGGTTTTTAAGAGAGTAAAAAGTATTTATAGATTATAAATACTACCTCCCTTCAACCCTAGCCGTAAGTCACGAAAATTGAGTTTAGAGAAACACAATTGTGAGTTTTTCAATTGGGAATTGAAAATCAAAACCATCCAATTCCATATTTCTCCATAGATTGAAAGGGGTTTCAATCAAAGGATCTAGCAATCCACCTAGAATTGTTCTAGGGTTCGTTAAACGCGTGGATACACATAGAGGATCTTCGCAATTCAAGATCTAACGTTCGTGATTCAAGGTTCGTTCATCAAGGATTCACAAGATCATCAAACCTGGAGTTGGAACGCGTTTATGAAAGACAAAGGGCATCAAGGTTGGTTATTCTATTTCATCTTATTTAATTAATCATCTAGAACGGATCCATGGCTCCGGGTTTTCGTGTTAATTTGCTTTCTTCCGCTGCGCATGGACCCACGAAACCCAACAGTGGTATCAGAGCCCCGTTCATGATGTTTATTTTAGATAATCATGATAATTGTATAATGAGATTATGTGAATTACCATGATGAATATGATTTAGAATATGATTTTATATGGGTTTTGCTTATGGAAGTAATTGTATATTTTGATATGCCATGATTATCAAGATGAATTGTATGATTAATATGATTAATCTAGATTATGGGATGTCAATTTCGTTAATATGATAATTGTAAATTGATAAATTTCTAGATCTTGAACAAATTGTTTGTTATAGGGATTATGTTCATATTAAATGAGATTTTGCATGAATCATTAAACCCTAATTGATTAGAAATTTTGATGTAAAGATCAAATGTGATTTGTGATGCAACATCCCATGTTCATAATCATGCTCATATAATTTTCATGAATCAACCTTGCCATGTTAATTGATAAACATGAAAATTGAACCTTCATTGAAATTTGAGTTTGTTTATGCCACCTATTTTAAACAATTGTGAGTACACGGATAGTTTTATGTAGGCTACGCCATAGCGAGGTACATTAATTCTATCTTTGTATGATCAAGATGAGAAAACGGTGATTCCTATACATTTAAAATGGTTGAACTTAATTAGGCTATCAAAACGGTTTTTGGCCTAAGGCATAAGATGAGATTGAAACATGTGACATATGATGTCTATAATCTCATAAAGGATCTAAGAGTCAAATGGTGATATGATTGATAAATGTTATCTACCTTTTTAGTTTAATTTTGAGCAGTCGTGCCATAACCGACTTGAAATTAAATTAAAGTTGGGTCTTACCTATTAAATTATATTATGCATATTTGTATAAGAAGGTTATATAATTTAGTGGGAGTATTTATGAAATACGTTATTTAATCTCTTAAATGAAATCGGTACTTATATGTGTTCATATGTATTGCATATCTTTGTAGATCAATGGCATCAAACCCTAATCAAACGCTATCACTGCGATCAGTCCTTGAGAAGGACAAGTTGGAAGAGAATGGCAACAACTTTGTGGATTGGATCAGCAGTTTGAGAATTGTTCTCAAACAAGAAAGGAAGTTGTACATTCTCGATGGACCTGTTCCACCCCGAGTCTGCTGCTAATGCAACTCGAGCTGAAAAGGACAACACAAGAAACATATGGATGATTCTATTGATGTTGGTTGCTTGATGCTCGCTACCATGTGTAAGGCCCTTCAGAAGGACCTTGAACAAATGGATGCTTACGATTTGGGAAATCATTTGAAGGAAATGTTCCAGTTGCAAGCACGTCAGGAAAGGTTTGACAACATGAAGGCTCTTCATTCATGCAAGATGATTGAAGGACAACCTGTTGGGCCTCATGTGTTGAAAATGAAGGGTCACCTCGAACACCTTGAGAGGCTTGGATATCCTATCCAGTTAGAACTGGCTACGAATATGATATTGCATTCACTCCCTGAAAGTTATAATCAATTTGTTATGAATTATAACATGAATGGGATGAATAAAACTCTGTCTGAACTGCATGGGATGCTTAAGAATGCAGAGAACAATATCATCAAGAAAACCAATCAAGTGTTGATGGTGAATAAAGGAAAGGGGTTCAAGAAAACCAAGGTTAAAGCAAAAGTTGCTAAACCGGAGGCAAAGGTTGCCGTTGTTGAGAAGCCTCAACCCAAATCTCAAAAGGATGCGGTTTGCTACCATTGCAAGGAAACTGGGCATTGGAGGCGTAACTGCAAAGCTTATCAGGAAGGACTGAAGAAGAAGGGCAATGAGATTGCCATGACTTCAGGTATCTATATGATAGATATTCTACTTTCTACTTCTAGTTCTTGGGTATTAGATACCGGATGTGGATCTCACATTTGTTTAAATGTGCAGGAACTAAAGAAAAGAAGGTTGTTCAAAGAAGGTGAAGTAGACCTACGTGTGGGAAATGGAGCAAGAGTTGCTGCATTAGCCGTAGGGACTTATGAAGTCATTTTACCTAGTGGACTAATATTAGTTTTGAATAATTGCTATTATGTTCCGGATTTGAGTAGAAACATTATTTCAATTTCTTTTTTGGATAATGAAGGTTATAGTTTTCTTATTAAAAATAAGAAATTTTCTATTTATTTGAATGATAGGCTTTATTGTATTGCGAATTCATTCAATGGCCTTTATGTCCTTGATGTTGAAAATAATGTTGAAAATGTCTATCATATAAATAAGAAATCTAAACCAAATAATGTGAACAACACATATAAATGGCATTGCCGTCTTGGTCATATAAATGAGAAATGCGTTTCTAAACTCCATAAAGATGGATATTTAGACTCACATGATTATGAATCATATGATGTTTGCGAATCTTGTTTATTGGGCAAGATGACTAAGGCACCTTTTACTAAGAGTAGTGAAAGGGCTAGTGATTTGTTGGCTCTCATACATACTGATGTATGTGGACCAATGAATAGCATTGCTAGGGGAGGATTTCGGTACTTCATAACGTTCACTGATGACTTATCTAGATATGGTTATGTCTATCTAATGAAGTACAAAAGTGAAGCATTTGAGGTATTTAGAATATTTCAAAATGAAATACAAAATCAACTTGGCAAAACTATTAAAACACTTCGATCCGATCGAGGTGGTGAATATTTAAGCCAAGAATTTGACGATCATCTTAAAAGTTGTGGAATCGTTTCAGAACTTACTCCACCCGAAACACCACAATGGAATGGTGTGTCCGAGAGGAGAAATCGAACTCTATTAGATATGGTTCGATCGATGATGAGTCAAGTTAACCTTCCTATTTCCTTTTGGAGACATACACTAGAAACTGCTGCTTTCACACTTAATAGGGTCCCTACTAAATCGGCTCCTAAGACCCCACATGAGATGTGGCATGGAAGAAAACCTAGTTTATCTTTCATGAAGATTTGGGGATGTGAAGCTTATGTAAAGAAATTGATTTCTGAAAATAAGCTTGCACCCAGATCCGATAAATGTATTTTCGTTGGTTATCCCAAGAAAACGAAAGGATATCAATTTTACAACCGATCCGAGAACAAAGTGTTTGTTGCTCGACATGTCTTTCTAGAGAAAGAGTTTCTCTCTAAAGAAACTAGTGGGAGTAAAATTGATCTTGAAGAAATTCAAGAACCCGCAAATGACAAGGAACCAATAGTAGAGACGGAACCAAATTCACAAGGAGCTGTGAAACCGGTTCAAGATACACAAGTTCTTCGCAGATCGGATAGGATACGATCCGAACCTGAGAGATATGGATTTCTTATGACGGAAAGTAATGAAGTAGAAATCATTGAGAATGATGAACCTACTTCCTATCAAGAGGCGATGTCCGCTCCTGATTCGGACAAGTGGCTAGGAGGCATGGAATCCGAGATCAAATCCATGTACGATAATCAAGTTTGAAACTTGATTGATCCACCTGAAGGTGTAATAACCATAGGGTGCAAGTGGGTTTTCAAGAAGAAAACCGACATGGATGGGAAGGTACATACTTATAAGGCTAGGCTTGTTGCTAAGGGGTACAGGCAAATTCATGGTGTTGACTATGATGAAACCTTTTCGCCTGTAGCAATGCTTAAGTCTATTAGAATCTTAATTGCCATAGCCGCATATTATGACTATGAGATATGGCAAATGAATGTCAAAACAGTGTTTCTTAACGGAAACCTACTTGAGGATGTATACATGATACAGCCTGAAGGGTTTGTCGATCCAAAGAATTCTAATAAAGTATGTAAGTTGCAGAGATCCATTTATGGATTAAAGCAAGCTTCGAGGAGCTGGAATCTACGTTTTGATGAATCAGTCAAAGAGTTTGGCTTCATCAAGAATGAAGATGAGCCTTGTGTATACAAGAAAATAAGTGGGAGCATAGTACTATTTCTGGTGTTATATGTCTATGACATCTTACTCATTGGAAACAATGTTCCTGCACTTGAGACTGTCAAGTCCTGGTTAGGAAAATGTTTCTCAATGAAAGATATGGGTGAAGCGGCTTATATCCTTGGTATCAAGATATATAGAGATAGATCAAGAAGGATGATTGGTTTGAGTCAAAGTACATACATTGACAAGGTCCTTAGAAGATTCCGCATGGAAAACTCTAAGAGAGGGAACTTGCCAATGGGCCATGGCATTACTCTTAGCAAGACTCATTGTCCTAAGACAAATGATGAGCGAAAGAGGATGAATGATATTCCATATGCTTCGGCAATTGGGTCTATCATTATGCCATGTTATGTACTAGACTGATGTCTCGTATGCTCCGAGCACGACGAGCAGATACCGCCCGATCCCGCGAGAACCATTGGATAGCAGGCAAGAATATCCTTAAGTACTTGAGAAGAACTAAGGATGTATTCTTGGTATTTGGAGGAATAGAAGATGATCTTGTTGTAAAGGGTTACACAGATGCTAGCTTCCAAACCGACAAATATGACTTTAGATCGCAGTCTGGGTTTGTGTTTATGCTAAATGGAGGTGCCGTTTGTTGGAAGAGTTCCAAGTAAAGCATTATTGCTGATTCTACAACCGAAGCCGAATATATAGCAGCATCGGATGCAGCTAAGGAGGCGGTTTGGATCAAGAAGTTCGTTAGTGACTTAGAAGTCATTCTGAGTTTCACTAACCCGATAGAGCTTTACTGTGACAATAATGGTGCTATTGCCTAAGCAAAAGAACCAAGGTCACATCAACGATCCAAACACATTCTGAGGCGTTTCCACCTCATTCGAGAAATCTGTGAAAGGGAAGACGTTAAGATATGCAAGGTACCAACGGACGACAACATCGCGGATCCACTCACCAAGCCTTTGCCACAAGCTAAACATGATGGTCATGTTAGGTCCATGGGTATAAGATACATGAATGATTGGGCCTAGTGCAAGTGGGAGACTATAGGTGTTAGTGCCCTAGGCCTATAGAGATAGACTTATATGTAATGTAATTATTCATTTATATAAGAGATTGTTATTTTGATTATTATATATGTTTGCATGTTTATTGTAATAATCGTGTCCATAGTACTTATGAAGCACTAGTATGAAGTTTAATGGATAATCATGTGATGATTATATGCATAGAGATGCACATTAAATTCATGGGTACTTGTTGGAGAACAAGGTACTGGACTTGACCCATTACGAGATTTATGTCATGGTCAATGTCATAAATTAAATCTCATATAATTATATCATCGATATCCTTTCGACTCGAGATTATCATCGTCTTCCACTCGATGAAAATTGTGTTTGATATAGTTTAACGTTATCTTTAACCTGGATAACAATAAGGGCTATTATTGGCATGATAGGATTCTTGTTGGGAAGAATGATAAGTCAAGATGGAAATTTTTCCTCGTAAAGAGAGATGTTTGCTAGGCCACTCGTAAGTAAGATTGATGATGTACATGGCCATGTCCGAATGAATTAATGTGATTAATAACATTCGATTGATCAATTTACTTGGTAACGAGAAAGCATTGAACAATATGAGTTGACGTGGACCATGACTCATGTTCAATATAACATCGTGTGACAATGGGATTGTGACATGTTCTATGTAGGAAATCGAACTTGATATTATATTATTTGGGTAGGCATGATGGCTTGCTAGAGTCCGCTCATGCCTTATGAGGATCGATGTAATCGAACTCATTGCCAATATAATATAGTCCTATGGGGTCACACGCATCGAACGAATTGTCAAAAATGGAAAATATGAAATTTTGTACAGAGGGGACGACTCGTCCCCAGGCCAGAGCCAACTATTCCCTTGGCCTGGGACGAGTGTATCAGAGGTCATGTCCTGAGGGACAACTCGTCCCATATGGGACGACTCGTGCCCATAGGGACGACTCATGCCCTAGATTTGTACGAACTATTCCCTTAAAGGGGGACGACAGTATCTGAAGCATTGTGGAAGGGGACGACTCATGCCCTATGGGACGAGTCGTCCCGTCGGCGCTGGAAGATACGTAACTGACACAAAATTAGGGTTTTCAAGAGAGTAAAAAGTATTTATAGAGTATAAATACTACCTCCCTTCAACCCTAGCCGTAAGTCACGAAAATTGAGTTTAGAGAAACACAATTGTGAGTTTTTCAATTGGGAATTGAAAATCAAAACCATCCAATTCCATATTTCTCCATAGATTGAAAGGGGTTTCAATCAAAGGATCTAGCAATCCACCTAGAACTGTTCTAGGGTTCGTTCAACGCGTGGATACACATAGAGGATCTTCGCAATTCTAGATCTAACATTCGTGATTCAAGGTTCGTTCATCAAGGATTCACAAGATCATCAAACCTGGAGTTGGAACGCGTTTATCAAAGACAAAGGGCATCAAGGTTGGTTATTCTATTTCATCTTATTTAATTAATCATCTAGAACGGATCCATGGCTCCGGGTTTTCGTGTTAATTTGCTTTCTTCCGCTGCGCATGGACCCACGAAACCCAACAAAAGGATCATCATCCAAAGGATTATTAGGGTCACAAACATATTCCTTCTTTTCATCCTTTGTGACGCCTGTAGTCTCTGACGCGCTCGGGGTGTTTCTCTTCGACAAGGGCTATCAAGCCTGCAGAAGTAACCTTTATCGGAGGTGAAGGACAACTGAAATAAGTATGCCCAAATCCTTAACAGACGAAGCATCTTGGCGTGTAAGAACTTCCTTGCGAAGAAGTGTTAGATCGGGCTTGCTTGTTGGAATTATATGTAGTAGCTCGGGTCTTTTGAAAAGGTTTACCTTGATTTGTATCCATAAAAGTCTGCTCACTTTGAGAGAAACATGTAGATTCAAATGATGTCTTTATATGAGGTGAATTTTCCTTTTTAATCTCCTTTTCTAGCTGATAAGCGATTTGTACTGCTTCAGACAAGCTAAGGAACCGACTTGCTGCAAGCTTCGACGAGATTTTAGAGTCATGTCCACGTTTGTACATAGAAATCATCACATCCTCGACCCACGGGAACTCTGATCGAGTAGCAAGGGTATAAAACAGATTTGTATATTCTTCAACGCTCTTGGAACCTTACACTAATTCAGTAAACTGAACATAGAACCTTTGTTGATAATTAGGAGGAACAAAGTTACATTCCATAGCAGCTTTCATATCTTCCCATTTATTAATAGGGCCTAGTGCAATCGCTCGTACTGAAACCACCATATACTATTAATTTGGCTTCAGCAAAGAACAACTTTTTTTCTTCGGTTAGATTTTACCAACGAAAGAACATCTTCAAGCTATGTGTCCAGTCTTGATATGTCTCTGGATTATGGTCGCCGTGAAAATCACCAACTTCAAGCTTAGCACCACTATCCACATCTGTCAAATGATGATTAGTTAGTGCTCGAGCACCGCCTTGTGTTTGATCGGTGTTAATCTCTATGCGAGGCTGAGGATCAGCCTAGGAAGATGAATTATCGCCTACAGTATGATCTTTGCTTTTTGATGTCCTCATTGATGAAACGAGTTCTTCTTCTTCTACCACACAACTAATTTGATCATCTACTAAAGCATTCATCAAACGTATTTCATCTCTCAAACTTTTGCTTTCGGCTCCTTGTTTCTCAATGAAACTCTCTAATTATTTTTTCAACTTCAGCGGCATTCACCATGGTTAACATGACTCTAGAACCTTTTTTTTTTTAAACTGAGGTCAGAAGATTAAACAAAAAGTACCGGCAGATACGAGAAAAGAAATTATTCTATTTTTTCGTATTTTTTTAAAAAAAAGAAACTAAAATCAGAATATAAAATAATACGATCAGATTAGAGAAAAAATACAGTTTTTTTTTATAGAGAAGAAAGAGAAATCAATGAACAGATTAGGAAGAGAAAGAACGAACTGATAACAGTAACAAAACTATTCCACAAGGATGTCGATCCATAATTCGCTCTGATACCACTTGAAGGCGAACGATGGGCGGAAGCATTTAGAAAGATATAAAAATAAGAAAGAGACGAAAAACGCAGATTAGAATAAGAATCAAGAATAAGGAATAGAAAAGAGAAGAAGAAGCACACACAATTTAGCTTTAAAGCTTTCTCAATATATTAATCTCAACTCTCAATAGCTATGAAAGATTACATGAATATTTATAGGCTAAACTAAATCCTAACAATACTAGGAAAAGGAAATACTAATCTATAAGGACTAAGAAACCTAAGTTAATATTAGAACTAGGAAACTAATTAGATTAGTAAACTAATTAAATACTAATCCTAAAAGGAAAATAATAACTAAATATTAATCCTAATCTACCAAGGACACTTTTCCTTAGACCAAAAGGCTTTGGTCATTGACATGAATTTGGAATAGGAATTATTCGTAACTTGTCCTGCATAACCGGCCCTTCCACTACTCCCCCTTCCCTTACTAAATCACCATATTTTTCATTCCCCTCCCACTTCCTTTCTTCATGAATCAAGCATAATCGTAGTAGTAAGTTAGGGTTAGGGGAGGGTATGTAGAAGAAGATTCACGAGGTGCATCCCATTTTCTGCTCTGTTTTTGTCGTTCATGTTAAGATCCTCCCCCGTCACCGTAGTACCTCAGTGCCAACGCTATTTATGCCCCCTCTTCATAAATGGCGTCTCTCTCTGTTTTTCTCCATCACTCTCTTTCTTAGTCCCCGAAACCTCATCTTTTTAAACTCATATCTAGGTTTTGATTTTTTTCGTATCTTTGATTGCAGATATTGTTCTTGTTGGGGCTAATTGCAGATTTGGGTTTTCAATTTTAAAGACTTGTTTCACGAATATGTTCTTGATTGAATTTGGGGTGAGAAGGAGGTTTGATTGAAGCTATTTGCAGTAATTTTGATTGTGGTGGTTGCAGCTTCTTTGTTTCTGTAGATTGAAATTAGTGGGTGGTGGCGACAGTGCGGTGGCGGTGGTTATGGTGGTGTTGGTGGTGAATCTGGTTTGAAGAAGCCATAGGTTAAGAAGACATTCAAGCCTACTTTTTTTAAGTTAAGAGACAAAAATATCCATCACCTGACAAGCACATGACCTCTTTGTTAGTTTTTTTAACGTCCATTTGACGGAGGTTGTAAAGAGAGACGATTTTAAAATTAAAGTATCAAGCAGACCTACTTTCAAGCTGAGGTGCAAAGTGGGATTGGGCGGATACTTTGGGGGGGTAAACGTAATTTGGCCTAAATTAAATGGAATTAAATATACACATATGTCCCTTGCAATCTTCCATGAGCGTGCCATTCACATAGCCAATATTCCTTTTGCATACATGCACTTAAATGAATATTGGTAGGGAAAGAGCGAAGCTCCCTGGTATTTTCCTAAAAGCGCAAAAAGACCTCATTTGGACCTACTGCATTAGCAAATCTAAACTAGTCACATCACTCCAGGAGAGACCCGTCACGTTATTGGTCAAACCATCAACAGGAACACGACAAATGTTTTAGGTAATTTGACACATGTTTCAAGTATGCTCATATAAATATATGTGTGTGTGTATCGTTGTTCTCATTAAAGAGTACATTTCTCTTTAACAGCCAAAGACAGGTAATCATTTCCCTCAACCTTCCCCAACTGATCTCAAATGGAGCAGTACCTACTAGTGCATAGTATTTTGACAGAGTGGGAAAAACAATTCCCACCATTTAAATGAGCTACGAGCAATATTAACTTAAGAAAGAATAAAAGAACATTTATACTTTATTCTGATTTCCTTGCTTCCGTTTACTTCTCTTTGAAATAAATTTCTCAAGAACTTCAAGTCATCAGCAGATTGACAAATCCAAGAGATTATTGTTGTGAATCGGTAGCTTTTACTAATAGTTTCTAAAATCATCCCATAAAGATATAATTGCAAGTGTATTTCTTTCACAGAAAGTATGCTTATCAGAATTCCCATTACACAACTATGGCATTATGAAAAATGAATCAAGCAATAAAACATCATGAAACTTAAAAAAAAAAAAAAAAAGGTGAACAGTCACCTTAAGGGCTATGTTACCTGGACTCGGGAACAGGTTTCCGACACGAGTACGGATCCGAGTGTCAGATTCACTTTTGCTTAAAAAATTGGATACATGGACACTGTTCTAAATTTGGACACGAGTACGTGGATACATTAATAACAAAATATATTGAGTCTATTTATATACTTTGCTTATCATAAAATTAATCTATCAACAATTACGGAGAGATGAAATACACACGGGAGTGTATGCTCTTCTAAACTAAAGTGATTTAGTATGTCATCATGAAAGACTATCTCCTCTGCTTCAATGAGCAACAGCATAACCTAAACAACTTAATCATGCATCAATTCTCACTTCTTTTTTCCTTTTATCTCATAGTAAAACACCTAATAAATCATTAATAGATGGTTATTATAAAGTACTTAATCTCTTCAGATGGGAGTTTTTACTACTAAAATGGACAAAAAAAAATCACTAGCAAAGCCCATATACATCAAACATCATGATCTCTGTTTCAGTTAGCTACATTCATATCATCAATGTGAAATGAGGCAACAAGAAAAACATCGTGAAGCAAAGTGCATACTTTCATAAGCATACATTGTATATTGTGATCTCTATTTCACATAACTACATTTATATTTTCGATATGAAATAAGGTAAATAGAATAGTATCAAGAAGCAAACCGCATATTATAGTAAGCATACTTGGCACATTGTAATCTCTGTTTCATTTAACTACATTCATATCGTCAATCAGAAATGAGGCAACAATAATAGCATTGTAAAATACAGATCAAACAATCCGGCACCGTACATGTTAAAATGCTAAGAATTACCTTATACCCCCAATTCTGACAATAAAGATTCTTGACATGGCTATGAGTAAACAATCTCACAACCTTACTCCAATACTTATAATTCTTCTCTTCCTGAATGAAACAAATACTCCCATCAACCAAAGCCGGTGAAACCTCAAGTAAGTACCTTCCTACTTCAAAGAAATTGATACTCAGATTACAAAGAGCAGGTGCAGAAATCACAACAGACCCTTCATCACATGCATAAGACCAAAGCCCTAATTGCTTAAGCTTCAATGAATTAATTCTAATATGCTTCATACCATTACACCGCATTATAGTCAAAATTTCCAGATTCCCACATAATTTGACCAAATCAGACAACATATCATCTTTCAAATAGACCTCCTTAAAGAACAAAGTACTCAGCGAAGTGAATTGATTGGTTCCTGAGTTTATAGCACCCAAACCCAGGTTACAGCGAGTGAGATATAAATGGCGAACGGAACTGAGTTTTAGAGCATAGAAAGGGAATTCGTAAGCAATGTCGTTTTCGAAGCCAAGATGGTTGTACCAGCGGATGCATTTGGAAGAGAAGGTTAGGTTGAGGAAAGTGACGTTGTTGCCGACGGCGTAAGTAATGTAGGAATCAATGTCCAATTTCCGGCAGTGGGTTTCGGGGGTGAAGGGGAAGGTAAGGCAGAGACTGGAGAGGGTGGCGTGAGAACGGCGGATTAGAGCGCCGGTGATGAAGTGGAAGAAGGAGTCGACGGTGGTGATGGATATCGGAGAGACGGTGTATTCAAAGGAGAGAGAAGGGAGAGAAGACCAGAGGTTTCGCCATGACGGAGAGATTAGGGATGCTTCAATCGCTTCATCGATCGAGAGATAAGAAAGGATTTTGAGCCGGAGGCTCGCCGGTATATCTTCGAGGGTCGTCGGGGATGACATCGGGAAAGCTGCTGATTGTTGAAATGATGCCGGCAAAAGCAAAATTATAAAGAGTACTGTAGAAGCTACCAAATGAGAGTTGTTGAGGATATTTACAAAATTATTACTAATGAAAATGTCTATAATATCCCTCATACACACGCGAACATGGATGCACACATGGTCGGTCATGGCCGTTTGGCTTAGAAGTGATCGAAAGACATCCAAGTTTACTCTGCCAAGTCGATGGACATTGCAATGAGTCTCACTCACTCTCTAGTCACTCTCTAGATGAACCTATTTCTAATGTAAGGTTAGTAAGTAAAATTGGGACTGAACAATTAGAGCATCAATAACGGTTATCATTTTATCTGAACTTGCTGACATGGAAGGGATGACCACAAGGAAGTGGGCTTGGAATAACCAGCCAAAATGTTGGCTTGCCACGGATGGTAATCAAAATTATGTGAGTCCTTTCTCACATGGAAAAGCAAATGTTGTCTGAAAAAAAAAAAAAAAACTTTTGAAAATGAAATATGTCCGTTGGACATCATTAAAATTTTCAATTATTATTAAAAAAAATGTAAAAATTTAAAAAATAACCAACGGATATATTTTTGTTTTATCTATAAATACATCAACAATTTCATATGATTTGCACTCCTACTTCAAAATTTTCAATTTCTTTCAATATTAGTTATTCTTAGTTTCTTTCAATATTAGCTTTTCTCCTTAAATTTTCTTCAAAAATATTTAATTTCGTAATAATTATGAATCCAAATTATCCTAATTACTACAAAAATAGCCAATATTTCAAAACAAATCTAATGCCAATAGAAATCCCCCAAATTCTTGTATGCCTATTGATTCAAATTTGTTAAACCATCCTCAACTATCTCAATTCATGAAATTTTATTCTCAATCTCAACAAATTCCTAGTAATTCCAATTCTCCAAATTAGTTTCAATCTCAATATAATCCTAGCTATTTTTCTTCCTCAAATATGTTGTCATCTCAAAATGTTCAATTTAATTCGCCAAATTTCGAATTTCCATCACCCCAACAATATAATAGGTCTCCTAAAACTCCTGTTGGTGATGTAGGTAGATAGAGAAATTTATTTCAAGATCTTGAAGTTGATGTTGATGAGGAGGATCTCGCTATTCCTTCTAACGAACCCGATAAATCCAAAAGTAAGAGAGATAGGAGGGCGTAGACTATACCTGAAGACAAAGCACTATAATCGGCTTACCTTGAGGCTGGTGGAGATACGCTCACTGGTACAAACCAAAAGATAAGTATCCTTTAGGCAAATGTAGCAGAAATGTTTGCATAATCTCAAAGAGAAAATCAAACCACCATAAATGAAAGAAATGAGGAGCCATGCAGATCTCGTTGGAGAAGAACTAACTTTCAAGTAAATAAGTGGGTTGGAGTTTACGCGAAAGCACAACAAAAAAGGAAAAGCGGTTGTAATGAGAACAATGTTATGGATGAAGCTCGAGAAATATGGGAAAAAACTAACAGTGGGCACAAATTTCTTCTCGAGCATTGTTGGGATTTGTTGAAACACTATCCAAAGTGGCAAGGTGGGATGACTGCAGAAGATCAAAAAAGCGGTCGCAGTTCAAAGAGATCAAACTCAGATGCGCCAACAATTGAGGTTCGACCTTTAGGAGTGAAGAGGTATAGGAAATTAATTTAGGGTTTTCCCAAAAAAAACTTGTGTTTTCCATTGATTGACTTCAGAATATATATGTTACAATGAAATAAGGAAAAGAGTCCTACTCAAAATAAAATATCTAAGCCTAAAACAAAGATTGATTGAATTAGGAAACAAAACTTCACGCCAGGATTACTGAGCTGGGCGGTCGCCCACTTGGCCTGGGCGGTCGCCCACTTGTACAGAGGTTTCAGCGTTGTTGAGATTTGAGGCTGGGCGGTCGCCCACTAGGCTTGGGCGGTCGCCCACTTGTACAGAGGTTTCAGCGTTGTTGAGATTTGAAGCTGGGCGGTCGCCCACTAGGCCTAGGCGGTCGCCCACCTGTTTAGCCGATTCTTCACACCCTCCCTCAAGTTGAGCATGGAGATTAAGAATGCCCAACTTGCTAACGAGCAAATCAAATTGTTGCTCTCCAAGTGCTTTAGTAAAAATGTTTGTCAGCTGCGTTTTAGTAGGAACATAGGAATGAGAGATAAGACCATCCAACATAGCATCATGAACAATGATTGATTGATTGACTTCAGAATATATATGTTACAATGAAATAAGGAAAAGAGTCCTACTAAAAATAAAATATCTAAGCCTAAAACAAAGATTGATTGAATTAGGAAACAAAACTTCACGCCAGGATTACGGGGCTGGGCGGTGGCCCACTTGGCCTGGGCGGTCGCCCACTTGTACAGAGGTTTCAGCGTTGTTGAGATTTGAGGCTTGGCGGTCGCCCACGTCGCCCACTTGTACAGAGATTTCAGCGTTGTTGAGATTTGAGGCTGGGCGATCGCCCACTAGGCCTGGGCGGTCGCCCACCTGTTCAGCCGATTCTTCACAAGAGGGCTAAGAAAAAAGGTAAGCAAACTACTTCTTCTAGTGTTGATGTAGATGATATAACCAATTGCATCAATAGTCTGAATACAAATTGCGAGATGGATGTTGAGCGACTTCAACTAGGGAAGCAAATGCTTGACTTTTTAAAGAAAAGGAAGAAAAAAGGCAAGCGGAGAAGGATCAAAGGCTATCGGAGAAGGAGCGGAATAAAAGGTTCAAACTTTGTAGTATATTGATAGGGAAATCAATTTTGTCATCAAAAGAAATGGAGCTCTATGCGAGATTGTATGAAGAATTCAAGGATATTTAGTTATATTAGTTTAACTTCTAATTTTTGTTGTTATTTTATTTACTTTCTCATGTGTTATGTTTTATTGTAATTTTTATCTTATTTATGTAAGTTATTGTTCATTAAAATTATTAAATGATGAAATCAACACTGTCAACCTTTATTGAGATTTGAAAAAGATGACAAATTATTATTGTTCATTGAAAATGATGTTTCATCTTTTAGAGCATCCAATGTTGATAAACTGACATATCACTTTAACCTCAATTATTTTCTTCTTCTATTAAAGAGATCTTTCTTACAAGTTTTATACACTCATCCTCCAATTTTTCTCCAACGTGCCTTAAACCTTCCTCAAAGATAAACAAAAATGCATTCATCATCAAGCTCATCATCGTCAAGTTCAAGTGATAACGATTATGAAGCAATGTTTACTCTAGTCAAGGAATGGGATAAATCGACTGATGAAAGGCGCCAAAATGAAGAAGCGGTCGTACGCTCGTTCATTCCTTTAATCTCATCAACTATTGATAGGCCATTGCCTGAAGCTCGAAGAAGATACGTGCGCAGAGAACGTGAAGAAGGCCATAACATACTATATAAACAATATTTTGCTGAACACCCCAATTATCCAGAAGAAATGTTTCGTTGTAGATACCGAATGAGACGTCATGTCTTTCGTATCATGTAAGCATTACGTGCATCTGATGACTATTTCAATCAGAAAGTTGATGCTAGTGGTAGACTTGGTCTATCGATTGAGCAAAAATGCACTGCCGATATCCGTATACTAGCATATGGTACTGCATACGACTCAGTTGATGAACATCTAAATGTCGCTGAAAGTACAGCGAAGGAATGTCTTCTTCATTTCGTTGAAGGTGTAATAACTCAGTTCCGCGACCGTTACATGAGAAGGTCGAATGCCGATGATATAGCTACGTTACTCCGACAAGGAGAGGAGCGTGAATTTCCATGAATGATGGACAGTATCGACTGCATGCATTGGACATGGAAAAATTGTCCAAGAGGTTGGAAAGGACAATTTCAAGGTAGAAATAAAAAGCCAACATTAATCCTAGAAGCTGTAGCCACGCGCGATCTATGGATTTGGCATGCATTTTTTGGAACACCAGGTTCGTGTAATGATATAAATGTCCGTGACCGTTCTCCAGTATTTACGGATATATTACAAGGTCATGCTCCACCTGTTAATTATGTTGTGAATAATCATTCATACAATATGTGATATTATCTTACTGATAGAATATATCCAAAATGGTCGGCCTTTATTCAATCAATTAGTGCCCTGCAGACAGCAAAGCATAAATTATTTGCTAAGAAACAAGGAGTCAGTGAGAAAAGATGTGGAGCGTGCTTTTGGAGTTTTGCAAGTTCGATTTGCTATAGTTCGACAACCTGCTCTAGCATGGAGTAGGAGTTTCTTGGGTAAAATTATGCTTGCTTGTACCATCATTCACAACATGATAGTTGAAGACGAGCATTCAATATATACACATTTTGATCCTAGGGACTATGAAGAAAATTCATCTCAAAATCAAGCATCAACTAGCAGTAGAAATGAAAGCTTTACTTTCTCCAATGTTCGAGAGTATGACTTATCATCATATATGAGTAATCGAAGTCAGGTTCAAGATACAAATATCAACAAGTCACTGAAGAAAGATTTGATTGAGAATATTTGAGAAAACTTTAACGAGGAAGTTGATGATAATTAAAATTATGTATTATTTAATTAGAGTGTGTACTATGTAATTTCAAATTTTGTTGTTTGTTAAATTATGTAATTTTAATTTTTCTGTTGTATGCTGAATTATATAGTCTATAATAAAATGTTATTAACTTATCAATATAAATTAATATAATTATTAAATAATGTTAATATTAATAAAATTATTTAATTAATAATTAAAATATATATATTATTTTATCATATATAATTAATAATATTAAAATAATATGAATAATGTTAATAATTGATATAAAAATGAGTAGGAAAGAATAGTGGGTATAGTAAAAAGTATGAGAGAGAAACTGGTGACTTTTATCACCATTGTTGGTAAAATAAGATGGAGTTATGGTTATTGATGACCGATGACGTGGAGTTGATGTGGAGGAGAGAGAGTAACCATGACCCGGTCACCACTGCGGATGGTCTTATATGATTTTGTAAAAATTTGAAACCAAGACCCGACCAATAAATTCCAAAACCTATATCATCTGTCCAGTTCCATTGGTCTGATTCCGGTCCAATTCTACAGTTCTACCTAATGCATGTACACAAAAAAATTCACTCAAAATAATACATCCAACTTTTAAACCTATCTAAGAGAAAAAACAAAACTATATCATACTTTAGAGAATATAAACTAGTATTATATACCTGTGTCAATGGCACGGTCACAATATGTATGAAAAGGGGAATAAGTGAAAAAAATGAAATCGAATGGTAACTGTGACACTTCAATCATGCTTTAACTCGAGTTCAAGGAGGACAGTGTAATCAATAGTAATAATAAAAAAATTTCCTTCTATTTAGTTGATCATGAAAGAAAATGGCAAATTATTATATGTATCAACAATAAAATATGAAAATATGCACAGTTCTTTGCAAACAATTCGACTAAAAAGTTATTTTATTCCATTATTAGGAAGGCCAAAAGGGCACTTCTCACATAGATCCGTTTCCACATCATTAATGGCACTCCATGGAGAAGTGTACTTAGACTAAATATAACAAATGTCACTCAGCATACAATCTTGAGTTAAATTGGGAGTCTGATAATAATGACAATCAATATATAGTCATTAACAAAACAAATTCAAGTATTCTTAATGTAAACAAAATTATGTATAGAGCATGTTTAACATGTGGTAACTATAGATTTATGCAAAAAGTAGTGACATAAGGATTCAATAATACCAATATTGGCCACCGCTTCACCCATTATATGCGTATAATACTCAGTATTCAATTAATTGATCAAACTCAATTTTCATGTACTTCGGATATTGTAATTATAATTATTAGTGCTTAGTATAGAAATCATTCATTTTCCCCCTTCCAACCATCACCCCATTCACTAATCTCTTTCTCGTAACCCCAAACCCAACCCACTCCCACTGCCCACATCTTTTTTATAACTCCGAAACTATTTACCGAGTGAGTGAGTTATAATTAAACCAAATTTATTGACAGTATAGTCATGATGTTATGATATAGGACCCATCCTCAAATACTTTTAATAAGAAAGCTTCTATTCTACTATTGTACCAAATGTTTTATTTCCCTCTATTAAGAAAATATTTATATAAAAAAACTCGAACCTTCTTTCTCAACAACTAAGTACACAAAACGGACAAACTCAAATTAGAACTCACGTAAAAGGGTAGGTTAATAGATACTTTGAAAGTTTCGTGTAGCTAGGAAGCACAATCAACTTCAACAGAATACGGATGTGAGTACAGATGTGTCTCACAACTGTCCACACATCCACAGATAATGCAGCGGAATCAAACAAAATAAAGCAATAACACAAAGGCTATATACGCTTACTGATCTTGAGATCAGCAAACTAGGCTTACGCCCAAAAAACTTTTCACTATAAAAACTTTGATGCTTACAAAAATAAGAATAAGTGAAAAACTAAAAGACGAAAATACTAAACGAGTTCTAATCACCTTCTATGACAAAAACACTTCCCCTTTCCCAAGTAGGACCTATTCTAGTCAGAAGTAAAACAAAGAACTCAATAAAAACTAGAAGTGAGTTACGGATGTATGTCACAACCTTCACTCACAACCTAAAACAACAATGTTGAAAAACTGTGAAGAACAAGTATTTTTCTCTCTCAAAATCCGTGTCTTCTCTTGTGCTGAAGGCTTTGTATTTATATGCACCATGGAGAAGGTCTTCACGCAATCAACATCTTTCTTTGTGAGATCTCAAATCCTATAAGAAAACATAAATCACACTCACAAAGAAATAGATTGTTAGTAGGTTAGTCCTAATATAAAACTATGTACATAAATAAAAGATATTTACTCTATTTACAAAGTCCTAGTCAAAGTAGGACATAATAAATCTTTTCATGAAAGTCACAAAATCTACTTACCATATTTGAAGATATTTCAAAAATAAGGAAACAAAGATTGTTCCCAAAAACTCACGTTTTCAATCTCCCCCTATTTTGGACTTTCTGGTCAAAAACAAAGATTTATGCTTTGATCATTTTAGATCAACATTTTCAGCACAGACTCCCCCTGAATGGATGTGTGTGCAGATGTGTTCACACATCCACACACAAAAACTGCATACAATAGATTAGAGCAAAAACCAACAGTTCATACCATAAGAGCAAAAACAAACCATTCAGCAGCAACATGTATAAAGTTATTACAGACCATTATTTAAAACTAAAACAGAAATTAAAAATTAAAATTGTTTTAAGAACCACCAAAGCAAAAAAATTCTTCAAGTCTTCTCCCCCTTAATTAAAGTTCCCAGTTTCTCCAAGTACCAGCAGCAGCAGCAGCTTCAGCACCAGCACTAGTCCCTTCTCCCCTTTTTGAGCAGAAAGAGAAGCATGACACCTTAGAAGTCTATCTTTTAGAGCTTTGAGGTTGTTGGCATGTAATATGGAGGCTTGCAGTTGATCAGTCAGTGCAAGGGAAATGGCTTCAGCAGCAGCTATTTCTTCATCCAGATCCTTTATTTGAGCCTCAAATGGAGTCACAGATGTGGGGCTAGATGTGTCTACATCTGGCAAGGTTATCTCAGGCACAACTCCCAAAGGGAGGTCAACAAATCTCTATTTATCATCCAGTAGGGTCTTGGATTCTTTGAACAGATCAAACTTATCAATTCTATCCTCACCTTTTTCAGGCCTAACTCCTTGAGCAACCAAAATTTGAGAAATGAGAGAGGGATAGGGTAAAGACCATTTCTTTGAAGGGGATTCTCCATAACCACAAATTTTTCTAAAAATGAATTCTCCAAAATTGATATTTCTCTTAGCACCCAACCTATAAAGCAAGTCAGCTTGCACCCTAGTAACAGATGTCTTATTATTTGAGGGGCACAGGTTGGCAGCAAGGATTGAATGGAGAAAACAGTAAAGGGAGGAGAGAGAACCACTACCCAAATCTTTTGGCTTAATGGACCAAGAAGTGACTTTACCATGGGTGATAATGGACACAAGCTCATCCTCAGAAATATCACAGACCTGATCTAAAGAATTATCTAACCCAAGCAAATCATTGATCACAGAGGGAGAGAATGGAACAAATTTACCCCTCACATAAACTCAGTGAAATGAAGATGAAGAAGGTCTATATAGCTCTCTGGTCAAATTAGCATAAAACTCATAAACCATCTTAGGATAGAAAGGGAGAGGGTGATCCACAGTAAAAAACAATCCTCTTTCTTCAAAAAACTTATCCATACCTAATTTTGAGAAAGTGTCTCTATCCCTTTTCATTTCAACTATAAGGGCCGTATTCACAATCAGGCCAAATCTATCAGATGCATCCTTTGATAAAAATTTAGAAGACAAGGGTTTAAAAGCAGGGGATATGGAGAGGGATTTAGAATTACCCTTTTCAGCTTTCTTTCTGGTGGATGTGCTCCTGGATGTGTGCACATCTGCAGGCACATCCTTAACAAGAGAGGGCACTTTTACAGATTCAGCTTCTGTTTCTTCACCAGAGGAGGCATCAATGTTTTCATCCTCTTTTTCTTGTTCAAGCTCTTCACGTCCCAGTTTGAAATTTTCATCAGAGGCAGTATGATCACTCTCATAATTACCTTCAGAATCAGCATCTTCAGAAATTGGCTCTAAGTCAGTAGCAGCCATCTTCTTCTTACCTCTCAATTCCATGAGGATATTAGCCAGTGGTTCCTCATCACTTAAAACAGTAGGCTCAGTAGCAGGAGTGGCAGCCTCAAGAGCAACAACAGTTGGGATTACAGGGGTAGGATCAGTAGAAGAGGTAGGGGCAACAACTGGAGTAGGTATAGCACGGATGGAGGAGCATTGGATGGTTGAACCCTGGTTCTGATAAGAGGTTGGTCTTCCTCTTCTTATTCTTCTTCATCACATACAATGGCAGAAGATGGTTTACCTCCAGGTTTTTTGAGGTTTTTGGCTTTGTCAGCCTCTGACAGCTTTCGGACCCTGTATGATCGACGAAGGTTCTTTAGGGGTGCTGGATTAACAAAATGGCCCAAGGGTTTCGATGGGGTGAGCTTCCTCTTTTTGGATGATGGGGCTTCCACAGAGGGAACAGAGGACAAAACAGAGGTTTCAAGTGATGGTTGTAAAACCGGAGAAGTTGGAGGATTAGGGCTTACTGGAACATTCGAGGGTTACAATGTGGGTGATTTCCCAGTTGGAACTTCCATGGATGAGCCAGACGAGGACGAGGGGGGAGGAATTTATGCAAAAAAATTGGATATTGCAGGATTGGTGACAATGGGAGCTTCACCTATGGCGACAGAGATTGGTTCGATGTCAAGGACATCCTCTTCACGAATTTGATTATGAGCGGCCATTTAATCTGCACAAACAAGGTTATGTTGAACAGTACAATGGAAATTAATTGCAATGTGTGTGATTGTGAGCAATAACGAGGGAAGAATAAGGGTTTAGCTGAGGGTTTATGGGGGATGGGACGAATGTGAGCCCTAATAAATACTCACAACTCCCCCTTTCCAACTTAAACAGGTATTCCTTTTCCAAAAAGATTTCACACAACCTAAATTCCTTAGAAGTCCTCCAACGGCTAGAACCCCTTGAGATTACCACACACAACAACCTTCGAAAAATTAGGGATAAAAATAAACAAGATTTTGTCAAATTTTTATGGAAACAAAATTTTTCAGCCATATCCTTTAAAACTGAATCCCATTCAAAAAAAATTCTTCCTTTTCAAATAAGGATTGATACACATCTTTTTCTTTCATGGGAGATATTGGAAATCAAAAACATGTTAAATCAAAGAATAAATTAAGAATAAAAATAAATTAACTAGCATATTTACAAAGCATCCTATATAACCTAAAAAATGCAGTATGCCTAGCATGATGCAAACACACAGGTGAAGGAAAATCTCAGGTCAAAAATGTGGCATAGGATGTGAGTCACATTTGGGGACACATTTAGATCATAAAAAGTCAATAAGCAATAATCCAATCTACACAGCCTCTAGGATGCATCCACCAATTTTTTATTGTGGATTTTTGCATTGTGAGTAGCTTTCAGTTTTCTTGAATCCCAAAGATAGTCCTTTTTCCCAATGATCTTATCAAGTTTGATTTCAAGATTTCTTATGAAAAGCACTTGATCACAATGGTATGGCTTCATACTAAGGGTGAAGCAGCTGTTTCTCAACAATTTTTTTTTAAAGCACCCACTGTGAGATATCTAGTAAGATTATATTAAGTTATCAAAAGACAACAAGAACAGGAAGTGCTCACAATTAAGTGATCAGAACAATGTCAAAGATGAAAACTCACAAGTGACCACAATGAGATATTTCGTGCTAATGCATGATTTTTTTTTATTATTTTTTTTAATTTTTTTTTTGTTAATCTAATATACAGATGTGTTAGAGGATGTGAGACACATTTGTGCTCACAACCTTAGATATCACACAAATCAAGAGATTTTCTCAAGGAGGAAAATCTCTCCAAATCTAATGCCTTTGTAAATATATCAGCCAATTGATTTTCAGTCCCAACAAATTACAGACACACAATTTTTTGTTCTACAAGATCCGTAATGAAATGATATCTAATATCAATGTGTTTTGTTCTAGAATGTTGGACAGGATTTTTAGATATATCCAAGGCACTTTTGTTATCACAAAAAGCAGTCAAAATTTTGCTATTTAATCCATAGTCTTTCAGCATTTGATTCATCCAAAGCAATTGTGTGCAGCAACTTCCAAGGGCTACATATTCAGCCTCAGCAGTGGATAAAGACACACAATTCTGCTTCCTACTGTACCAGGACACAAGGTTATTTCCTAGGTAGAAGCATCCACCTGTAGTACTCTTCCTATCATCACTATTTCCAGCCCAGTCAGAGTCTGTATAGCCAACCAAATTGGTGTTTGTCTCTTTAGAATAATGCAGCCCTAGGTTCACAGTCCCAGTTACATATCTAACGATTCTTTTCAAGGCTTTAAGATGGGACACCTTTGGATTAGCTTGGTATCTTGCACAGAGACACACACTATACATTATGTCAGGTCTACTTGCAGTAAGGTAGAGCAGACTTCCAATCATACTTCTGTACAGGGTTTGGTCAACACTCTCACCATCTGAATCATGACTCAGCTTTTGGGAAGATCCCATTGGTGTTCTTTGATGTGAAGAGTATTCAAGTTTAAACTTTTTCACAATATTCTTGGCATATTTAGACTGAGAGATGAACATGTCATCCTTGAATTGTTTTATCTGTAAGCCCAAGAAATAATTCAACTCACCTACCATACTCATCTCAAATGTGGAAGTCATACTATCCACAAACTCAGCTAGCATAGGGTCAGAATTTGACCCAAACACAATATCATCAACATAGATTTGTGCCACAAGAATCTCCTTTTTATTTTTCCTCACAAACAAGGTTTTGTCAACTTCTCCTCTCTTGAATCCTAGGTGAAGCAAATGGTCAGTTAGCCTACCATATCAAGCTCTAGGAGCTTGTTTCAGCCCATACAGAGCTTTCTTCAGCTTATACACATGGTTGGGATACTTGGAATCCATAAAGCCTTTAGGTTGTTCAACATAGGCTTCCTCATTCAAGATCCCATTTAGAAAGGCACTCTTAATATCCATTTGATGAAGAGTAAGCTTGAGGTAACAAGCAATGGCTAACAAAAGCCTAATGGACTAAATGCTTGCAACAGGAGCAAATGTTTTCTCAAAATCAATTTCCTCAATTTGAGTGTAACCTTGAGCAACTAACCTAGCTTTATTTCTAGTGATCACACCTTGGTCATCAGTTTTGTTCTTGAAAATCTATTTGGTTCCTATAACATTTCCATGAGAGGGTCTAGGAACAAGAGTCCAAACCTCATTCTTTTCAAATTGAATCAACTCATCTTGCATAGCAAGAATCCAGTCAGTATCCTTCAATGCTTCAGCAATATTCTTAGGTTCAATCTTTGAAACAAAACAGCAAAAACTTACCTGGGAGTATGCTGATGAGCAACTCCACAAACCAGCCATCTTTCTATAGTCAACTTTGTCCTTTTGTCTAGTTCTCACTTGAGCATGCACATCTCCCACAACTTGTGAAGTAGGGTGATTTTTCTGGATTTTAGAGGAAATATCCTTTGATCTATCCACACACCCATCCACATTATCTTCTGGAGCATCATCCTGATCAGATTCAGAAGAACTGTCCTCAGTTTCAAGATTTTGAGTGGATGTGGGAGTAGATGTGGGTTCAGATGTGGGAGCAGATGTGTCCACATCCTTGGTTACATCCTTAGCAAGTTCAACAGGTTTTTCAGTACTGGCGCTTTCGTTGGTTCTCCAAAGACTAAGCTTTCGTATCTTTCCACCAAAGAAGCAACCCGAAACATCATCCTCAGCAGTCTTGAGGTTAAGATCAAGTGAGTCATCAAAAACAACATTAGCAGATTCCATAATGGTCTTTGTTTTGAGATTAAATACTCTGTAAGCTCTACTATTAGTGGAATATCCCATGAAAATTGCTTTATCACTCTTTGAATCAAATTTGGACAAATATTCTCTATCATTGAGAATGTAACAAATACACCCAAACACATGAAAGTATTTCACAGTGGGTTTCTTTCCAAGGAGGATTTGATATGGAGTGACAGTGCTACCAATCCTAAGGATCACTCTATTGCCAATGTGACATGCAGTGTTCAAAGCTTCTGCCCAAAATTTTTTGGATAGGTTTTTAGAACTTAACATAACCCTAGCCATTTCTTGCAAAGTTCTATTCTTTCTTTCAGTAATTCCATTTTGCTGTGGAGTGATTGGTGCAGAAAATTCATGTGTGATTCCCTTAGAATTGCAAAAGGCAGTAAACATTTGGTTCTCATATTCAGTGCCATGGTCAGACCTAATCCTCACAGTCTTAAGACCATAAAGATTTCTAACCCTTTTGTACCAATTCTTGAATTCTCCAATTGTTTCAGATTTTTCTCTTAAGAACATCACCCAAGTGTATCTAGAATAATCATCAACACACACAAAGGTATACTTTTTCCTATCAAAGCTTTCTACTTCAATAGGTCCCATCAAATCAGTATGAATCAGCTCCAAACACCTAGATGTGGAGCACTGTTGAACCTTTTTATGTGATGCTTTTGTTTGTTTTCCCTTTTGACATGAACCACAGACATCAGGGTTCTTGAAGTTCAGCTTAGGGAGGTCTTTAACAGCTTCAAACCTTTGAAGTTCTTCCAGAGTTCTACAGCTAGCATGCCCTAATTTTTGGTGCCATAGATTGACATTATTAGCTTTTGAGCTTAGGCAAGAAAGATTGTCACCAAATTGGTAACAATTGTCAGCAGATCTAGGATCAGTAAACACACACTTATTGTCCTTATCAAACACTTCACACAAGTGTTTATCAAACTTCACATAAAGGTCAACATCACACAGTTGACTGATGCTTATCAGGTTGGCTTTCAAGCCTTTCACATGGTACACATTGTGCAAATTTGGGAGACCCTTGACATCTAGGGTTCCTTTCCCAACAATTTTTCCTTGAGCACCTCCACCAAAGTTCACTTTTCCCCCACTGATTAATTCATAGTCAAGGAGAACAGCTTGGTTCCTAGTCATGTGCCTAGAGCACCCACTATCAAAATACTAAGAGCCAGAGACAGTACTCTTGAGGGAAGAATAAACCACATTGCAGGTAGCACTTGGTTTGGCCACCCACTGCTTTACAGCTTTCTTTTTGTGGTGCAGAGGTCTCAGATTACCAGGATGTGTGTTCGGATGTGCATACATCTTCTCCACATCTAAGGCTGATTAAAGTAACCAGATTTCTTGTCAGCCTTAAGCTTGTAACAGAAGGGTCTAATGTGCCCAGGAGCAAAGCAATAATGACAGATGTAGTGTCTCTTCCTAGGCCTGTTCTCACTCAAAAAGGATTTTTCTTTAAAACTTGGTTTTTCCACACGTTTTGAAGTAGAAGCCTCACATCCCTCCTTTACAAAATTATTTGTTCAAAGCCCAGACCAATTTTGTTAAGCTGTCCCATAGAAATAGCTTCATCAAGTTTCATTTTACTTTTGTTCAACTTGGTAAAAGTACTTTCAGCTTTTTCACACTCATTTTTGAATTTTTCAAGCTCAACTTCTCTCTTGGTCACAAGGACTTCAAGTTTGGAAATTGTATCTTTTTGAACATCATTTTCCTTTGAAAGTATGGTTTTTTCATCTTCACAAGCAGCTAATTTATCAGAAAGAGATTTATTTACCTTAGCAAGTACCTCAATCTTGTCCATTCTCTTTAACCAATTTGTATGCAACTCCTTGTAAGTTGCAAAGAGTTCCTCATAGGGAATGTCCCTATCCTCATCATCAGAATCTCCTTTTACAGAGAAACAGTTCATCATTAGGTCAGATGTGACACCAGATGTGTTCACATCTGTGACCACATCCACAATTTCTTCAGAAATTCCTTCTTCTATATCTGCAGAAAAAGCATTGAACGCAGAATGGAAATTGATTATAGACATTTTAGCCACTTCATCTTCATCCTCACTGTCACTAAGGGTAGCAGTTAAGCTCATTCCATTCCTTTTAAGTGTGTTAGCACACTCATTGGCATAGTGACCAAAGCCACGACATGCCCTACATTGAACAGACTCAGAGGATTTTTTATTGTCAAAGCTTGGTTTCTTGAATCCATTCTCAGTGCTAGGTTTTGGCTTTTCAGCAGCACTGGGAGCAGGTCTATTTGGAAACTTACTCATCCTTTTGTTTTTCAATATGGAACTGAATTTTTTTGAAATAAAAGCCACATCCTCTTCTTCAAGATTTGATTTGTCAATCTCAGAGGATAGTTCCACAAGCTCTTTTGGAAGAGCAGCAGCACTTTTGAGAGCAAGACTAAGAGATTTGTTCTTTTTTTGAGCTTCAAGGTTTAGCTCAAACACAGTCAAAATTCCTACAATTTTATCTAGACCTACGGTATTGGTGTCATTTGTCTCCTCAATCACAGCTACTTTTATGTTAAACCTCTCAGGTAAGGTTCTCAGAATTTTACTCACAAGTCTTGCATTGGAGATTGATTCTCCTAGACTTGTACACTCATTTGAAATTTCATGAATTTTAGCAGCATATGAAACAATGTCCTCAGATTCTTCCATTCAAAGGATCTCAAACCTATCCATTAAAATTCTAAGCCTAGTAGCTTTCACACTTGGTGCTCCCTCACATTGAGTTTGCAATATATCCCAAGTAGCTTTAGCAACACTTTCATTAGTGAAAAGCTTGTACATATTTTCAGAAACATGGCTGGAAATAGCACCCATTGCTTTCGAATTATAATTAACAGACTGTATTTCTTCAAGAGTCCATTGCTCTTCAGGTTTTCTTTCGAAAATAGACTCACCAACACCAGAAGCAGGCTTCTTCTCCATAGTAGAAGGTTGCCATGCAACAAGGATACACATCCAAGTTCTTTCATCAATACTTTTGATGTAATTTTGTATCTTAGACTTCCAAAGAGAGTAATTGGTGCCATCCAAGACAGGAGGCCTGTTTTGGTGATTTTGGCATTCCATAATGACTACACTTTCTGGATCAACACTCAGTAATATATCGAGAATTGGCTCTGATACCAATTGAAAGTTTCGTGTAGCTAGGAAGCACAATCAACTTCAACAGAATACGGATGTGAGTACAGATGTGTCTCACAACTGTCCACACATCTACAGTTAATGCAGCGGAATCAAACAAAATAAAGCAATAACACAAAGGTTATATACGCTTACTGATCTTGAGATCAGCAAACTAGGTTCACGCCCAAAAAACTTTTCACTATAAAAACTTTGATGCTTACAAAAATAAGAATAAGTGAAAAACTAAAAGACGAAAATACTAAACAAGTTCTAATCACCTTCTATGACATGAACACTTCCCCTTTCCTAAGTAGGACCTATTCTAGTCAGAATTAAAACAAAGAACTCAATGAAAAACTAGATGTGAGTTACGGATGTATGTCACAACCTTCACTCACAACCTAAAACAACAATGTTGAAAAACTGTGAAGAACAAGTATTTTTCTCTCTCATAATCCGTGTCTTCTCTTGTGATGAAGGCTTTGTATTTATATGCACCATGGAGAAGGTCTTCACGCAATCAACATCTTTCTTTGTGAGATCTCAAATCCTATAAGAAAACATAAATCACACTCACAAAGAAATAGATTGTTAGTAGGTTAGTCATAATATAAAACTATGTACATAAATAAAAGATATTTACTCTATTTACAAAGTCCTAGCCAAAGTAGGACATAATAAATTTTTTCATGAAAGTCACAAAATCTACTTACCATATTTGAAGATATTTCGAAAATAAGGAAACAAAGATTGTTCCCAAAAACTCACGTTTTCATACTTCACAATTAAATGATAAGAAAGCTATGAAAAATACAATCTCAAATTTGGGTATTTCAACATAGGAGAAAACAACATGAGAGAGAAAAAACAAAGGTAAAAAATATTAGGGGTGTAATGGTTCGGTTTGGGCCAATTTACAGACCGAACCACTAGTTATCGGTTTGGAAAAATCTCAAACCGAACCGAACCATTAAAAAAAATTCAAACCGAACCAAACCAAACCGCCATGGTTTGGTTCGGTTTGAATTTTTTTCATGGTTCGATATGGTTTGGTTCGGTTTGGTTCGAACCGCGATTTAGACCACAATTCAAACCACGGTTACAACCATGAAATAGAACATTGCTTAAACTTAGAGCTGCAAACGGGCCGAATTCGAGTCGGGTATGACCGAGTTCGAGTCGAGTTTACAATGATGAAAATTCGAGTCGGGTTTCAACGGGTCGAGCCGAGTTGGTCAAAAGCCTGTCGAGTCCGACTCGAGTTTTTGTAGTCGGGTTACTCGGGTACCCGGGTTCGACTTGAAATGACAAAATAATTGACTTCTTAAAGCAAAAAAAAAACTTTAGGAAATTTAATGAGGAAGGGTTAGATGGCAGGCTCGTAGGCAAATCTGGACAACTTACCTTGAAACAGCCTACACATATCTACACCGATTTGAAAATGGAAAAGAGATCCGGCTATAGATCTAGAACAAGAGTTGCCGGAGAGAGACGAAGATCTTAGTCGCCGGCGAGAGACGTAGATCGGGACAGATCTGGAGGAATCCAAGATCATGAAGGAAAGAAGCAGCGATCGAAGTTGATGGAGGAGGTCGCCGGAGAAGTGGCCGGTGACGAAGAACGGAAGAAGTGCGTGAGCGTTTGGAGAGAGAGAGAGAGAGAGTAGAGAGAGAAAGGAAAATATAAAAATGAGGGGAGACTAGGCATCGATTGCTTTAATACGCGGGTCAAAATCATTCGGATTCGGGTTTTTGGTTAACCCGATGAACGTCTCCACGAGTACCCGGATATACTCGACCCGACTCGACCCAGAAAACAAACCTATTTTGTGAGACGATTTCGACCTGAATTTTAGTAAGGCACCGAGTCGAGCCCGTGAAATTCGAGTCGGGTCCGGGTTGACCCGGCGGGTACCCGCTTGAATTTACAGCCCTACTTAAACTATTAATGAGTAAACTGCTTTTCTTCCCCTCATACTATCGTTTCAACATCAATTTGACACTCGTACTATTGAAACGGCAAATGTATAATGCGTACTATAGTTTTATTAAGCAATTAACCAATATTCCTAACGTCAGTTAAGTATTTAACGAAACCGTCCAACTAAGCAACCATTGACCAAGTCAATGCATACGTGGCAGCTGACTGGACAATTTTAACTCCTTAAAAAAAAATCAATAAAATAATAATAATAAAATAATAATAATAATAAAAAGATAATAATAATAATATAATAATAATAATATAATAATAAAATAATAATAATAATAATAAAATAATAATAATAATAATAATAATAATAATAATAAAATAGTAATAATAATAATAATAATAATAATAATAAAATAATAATAATAATAATACTCAATATATCACCAAGTGAATATTATGAAAGAACCTACAAGCAAAACAATGAAAAATAAAATAAAAAATGCCTTTGATCTAGACGGAAAGGTGGTTCCATCAGGAAGAACAACCCACCCAGCTTTCCTTGCCAAAGTCGCAATCACATCGTTAATATCAGTCATAACCGTTAGGGGCCGTTTATTATTATTATTATTATTATTATTATTATTATTATTATTATTATTATTATTATTATTATTATTATTATTATTATCATTATTATTATTATTATTATTATATTTATTATTATAATAATTATTATTATAATTATTATTATAATAATTATTATAATTATTATTTTATTATGATAATAATAATAATTATTAATTTATTATTATTATTTTATTATTATTATTATTTTATTATTATTATTATTGTTATTATTATTATTTATTATTATTATTTATTATTATTATATTATTATTAATATTTTATTATTATTATTATTACATTTATTATTATAATAATAATTATTATAATTATTATTTTATTATAATAATAATAATTATTATTATTATTATTATTATTATTATTTTATTATTATTATTATTTTATTATTATTATTATTTTATTATTTTATTATTTTATTATTTTATTATTATATTATTATTATTATTATTATTATTAATTTATTTTATTATTATTTATTAATATTTTATTATTATTATTATTATTATTATTATTTTACTATTATTATTATTATTATTTTATTGAGTTTTTTTAAGGAGTTAAAATTGTCCAATCAGCTGCCACGTATGCGTTGACTTGGTCAACAGTTGCTTAGTTGGACGGTTTCGTTAAATACTTAACTGACGTTAGGAACATTGGTTAATTTGCTTAATAAAACTATAGTACGCATCATACATTTGCCGTTTCAATAGTACGAGTGTCAAATTGATGTTGAAATGATAGTACGTGGGGTAAAAAAGCAGTTTACTCAACTATTAATTAGAACATGGTTTCAAACAACACAATTCATTGTCATGTTTGTTTAGATTTTCCAAACATAACATACATTAGTGATTCCGTATTTAAACACAACTTGAAATTGTGCTTCAATGTTTATGATAACAATATGCCATTTGAGTACTTGTAATGGTATGTACTAACGAGTGAATTAACATTATTATAAGAAGATTAACAAAAAAAAGGGTTATGAGCTAAAACCTATGAATAGAATTAGGGGTTTTCAAATCTAAATGTAAGGTGAAAATGAAAAATATATATATCTACGGTTAATATTGAACGGTTTGGTAGTTTGATTTATTGGTTCGGTTTGGTGGTTCGGTCTCGAACCTTGGTTTGGGGGTCCAAACCCCAGATCAAACCGAACCACACGGTTTGACATTTTTTGGAACCGAACCAAACCACGATTACTTGAAAAACCGAACTAAACCGCATAGTTTGATTTGGTTCGGTTTCGAACCGCGGTTTGAACCGAACCACATACACCCCTAGTAAACATGGTGCTCCCCATGCACTAAGAAAAACTGAACATGCAGAGGGGGTGATCAGAGAACCTAAAAAAGCAAATCAACTCAATTTCTTCCATATCATTTCCCAAACAAATTACAAAAACAAAGAGAATCAAAATGGAAATAAAGATGAAACTAATAATAAATTAAATTATAATAAATCAATAAAAATTGGGTTGGTTTAGTAAGAGTTCAAACTGAACAGAAAAAATTAAGTTCATCAAATTTAAGCACACATGGAGCTGATTATCTAGCTTTGCAGAATATCTCTCAAACATTGGCCTCACTTTCTCCCAACCACAACGCTTATCAAACCCTTTGACACCTCACAATGGTGCTGGATCCCATTTAGACAATCAATTGAGCTGATTGGCATGCATTGGCTTCACTTTCTCTAACCACATAGTAACATCTCAGGCCCTTTCATGAAATGGCTTGGCACTCATTAGCAATATCCTTGGCAAGTAAAGTTTTCCCACAACCAGAAAGACTATAAAATTGAACACCTTTTGAGGGTGACATGTCAAATTTCTCAAACTTCTCTGGATGCTCCACAGGATATTGGAGAGTCTGCCAAGTAGATGGAATTTGATTTAGTCATTACTCTATCCGTCTCAAAATGAATGTACAAAAATAATTCAAATTCGTCACCAACAAATTTTTTTTTTTGACATTCGTTTTGGGTCGGAGGTAGTAGATCACTAAAGCATGCAAAATTATTTACATATAATGATTGCAAGAAAGATACCTCTTGTAACTCTCTTTTAACATTGTCCAAACCCAATTATCTTCACTGGATACAAATGGAACTTTCGCCACCTGAAATAATGGAAATAATGACAAACAAATAGGGCTGGCAAATGGTACTCTTCCGTACCAATCAATCCATATACCAACCGTACCAATTGTAATCGGTACAGTGTAATCGGTATACCGAATTTTCGGTACGGTAGTACCGTACCAATTAGTAAAAATGGTTGGTACGTGGTATACAGAAGTGAAATCTGTTGGTGTACCGAAATACCGACTTATTTTTTTAAAAAAATAAAAAATATATATTATTATATACAACAACAACAACAACAAAGCCTTAGTCCCAAAATAATTTGGGGTCGGCTAACATGAATCCTCATATGTTATCGTGAAAAAAAAAATAAATAAAAAAAAAAAAAATCTAACCCTAAAAACTAAAAAGTCTTTCTTTCTTCTCTGTTCTCTCAGTGGCCGACGTTCGTTCTCGCTCTTCCTCACGCTTCTTGGCATCGTTCGTTCTCGCTCTTTCTCTCCCTCACCTTTCCGCCGGTCTTCTCTTCTTCCCACAACCTTGCGTCGCCGACACCAGCTCCGCTCCACCCCACGGTAAGCTTTCCCCCTTCCAGATCTATACTGAATTTGTGTTCCATTGAAGAGCCTTTTGCTCTTGTTCCATTGAAGAGCTGTTTGAATGTGCTGTAAATGAATGTGTTTTCTGTAAAAGTATATTCCAGATCTATACTGAATTTGTGTTTTTGCTTGTGTAAATTCGTGTTTTTTTTTTTGCTTGTGTTGGACGCATTTTGGTACAATTTTTCTTATTTGTAAAGGGACACATTTTGGGATGGAGGGAGTACTTTCTGTAAGGGAGCGATGTAGGTCTTCCCATCTGCTGCTTTGAGTATAAAAAATATGAGCTGCTCTATAATATAAACTTATGAATAATTTTACTTGTGAGAGCAAGCATTACTCCATTTGTAGCCTCAAATATTATGTTTAGTGACTACAGTATTTGTTATTGTTTATAGCATTTATAATTAAAGTTTGATTTATTGCTCACAATATATATTCAATTATGTTTGAAACATGATGGAATCTTCTCAATCGAGGCCTATAACTACAGGTTCTTCTCAATCGATTCCTCCGTCTTCATCCGCTCCGATATCTGGAGATACTAGTAGTGAAGCAAATAGAGGGAAAAAGAGGAAAGAGCCTGCAAACAGAAGTAAATTATGGAATTATTATACTAGGTGCAAGCTTCCAAATGGTGAAATTGATTCCAAAACTTGCACCTGTAACTATTGCCACGAGAAAGTGCCGTGTGACTCGGATAAGAATGGCACTAGTTCCATGAATTACCATAGAAAGAAGTGCAAATTACACCCATTGTATGAAGATGTGAATCCAACACAAACAAAGTTAAGTCGGGATAATGTGAGTGGAGGGATAGGATACAGAAAGTTTAATAAGCAGAGGTGTGATGATAGATGCATAGAGATGATCATCAAGGACGAGCTTCCATTTAAGTTCGTGGAAAAGGAGGGATTTTTGCTTTTATGCAAAGAGTTGGAACCAAACTGGAAACTACTTAATAGGAAACAAGTTGCTCAAGGCGTTTTGGACAAGTACTATGTTGAGAAGGCTTTGTTGATGAGCCAGCTTAAGGAGAGTTATACAAGAGTTTCTATAACCACTGATACTTGGACATCTATTCAAACTATAAATTATATGGTGGTAACAACACATTTCTTAGACAAAGACTGGAAGCTACACAAAAGGATCATCAACTTTTGTAATATCACTAGTCACAAAGGAGAGGACATTGGTAGAGTACTTGAGCAATGTTTAAGGCAGTGGGAGATTACTAAAGTGTTTACCATAACCGTGGATAATGCTAGTGCCAATGATGTTGCTATGCAATACATGAAAAGGAGGCTTACTAGTTACAAAACCTTGATGTTTAATGGTGAGTATCTACATTTGAGATGTGCTTGTCACATTATCAATTTAATTGTGAAGGATAGTTTGAAGGAGTTACAAGATGGGATTTCTAGCATATGGAATTGTGCTAAATATGTGAGGAGCTCACCACAAAGGCTTGAAAAGTTTAGGGAGTTTGCAGTTCTTGAGGATGGCAAGGCAAATGCTAATGTTCCGCTAGATGTGGTAACTAGATGGAACGACCTATCTCATGCTTGGCAGAAAATTTGCTTTGAAGTATGAGTTGACATTTAATAGGATGGCTGAAGAGGATGATGCATTCAAATGCTATTTTACAGAAAAAGTTGGACCTCCAAGTAATGATGATTGGAGGAATGCAGAGGCATTTTGTGTATTTCTAAAAAAGTTTTATGATGCCACCAAAAAACTTAGTGCATGGAAGACGGTCACTTCAAATGTGTTGTTCGTGGAGATGATTACTTTGTTGTGTGAGATTAAGAAAGCTCTTATTTCAGAAGATCAGTTCTTGAGTAAGGTTGCAACATCAATGAAGACCAAGTTTGACAAGTATTGGGGAAGCTTCGAGTCTACTAATAAGATCATCATGATAGCAAATGTTCTTGATCCTAGATACAAGCTTAATTGGTCTAAAATGGCGATGAAGAAAATTAATGCAAGTGTGTGCATGAATTCGGTCAATTGAAGAAGATTTACGAAAATACGTTGATGAGTATGTATAACGAATACAAAGATGGGGAGAGCATGAAGCAAGTTTGTACAAGTTGATGAAGAAGATCTGATGGTGGATGAGGTAGTATTTGAGGACCTTGATGATGTTAGTAAGGAGATTGCTAGGGAAAGGATGTCCCAGAATTCCCAGTGCATCCAGAATGAGTTTGATCAATATTTAGCTGATAGATGTGTAAGCTTGCTTGTCAAACCTTTTGATATTTGTAAGTGGTGGAAGGGTAATGAAGTTGCATTTCCTATTTTATCAAAGCTAGCCAAGGATATATTTGCTGTTCCATGTAGCACTGTTGCTTCGGAGAATGCTTTCAGCTTGGGGTCGAGAGTGGTGGATCCATTCAGAGCATCTTTGTCACCAAAAACTGTTGAGGCCTTGGTTTGTACTTCTGATTGGTTAAGATCTTCAACAGCGAACTTTGATCTTTATAGTACTCCAACAGAAGAAGAACTAGAATTATACCTTGAATTTGAGGAGCTTGAGAAAGGTACAACCCTGTTCATAAACCATTTCTGTGTTTTTTGATACTCAATAATGTTGAATCTTGTTTAACTTCAATGCATACAATGTGATAACTTCAATGCTGTTCTGAAAAAAAAAAAAAAGATCCATTTCTAGAGTCTAATTAAGTGATTTATTAGAACTGCTGTTCTGATTTATTTGAATGTGCAGAATGAAATGTATAATTCTTTGGTGGAGTAATATGTAGAATACTGCTGCTGTTTCTATTGGGATGACTTTTATTGTTTACAGAAAACTAGTTCAGTATGTATAAAAACATTTTCCTGTTTTTACTTCTCTTTCTCTCAACCAATCAGAAAGATGGAAAGCTGTAAAATTAGGAAAATAAGTTGCAACAAGAATTAAACATTTGCACAGATTTCAGGGCTTTAACACTGGTTTCATCTTTCCTGTATAAACAACTGTTGGTTTGCTTGTCACTGATTAGGAACCTTGGCATTTTAGATTGTTGTACTATGCTGTTGGTTTGCCTTTAATACGTAAATGATTTTTTCTTATTTTTTTTTAAGTGCAACACTTTCGCTGTTAAAGCTGTCACCTTTATCCGTAAGGATAAGCTTCATGTTGGACTTTGGTGGAGTAATATGTAGAATACTGATTAAGATTTGAGGTAAGTACTCTTTGTAGTGGTAGTGATGAGATTGTGAAAATCAATGCGCTGAGGAATGGGAAGTTGGAGTCTCCTGTTTTGGCTTTTGAGGATTTAATATTGAAGGAATTTGGTGCTTCTAAATTTGAAATTTCTGTATTATTGTGGTTTGCCCTCTGAACTGAACTGGAAAGTGATCATCTTAGGTGGCCTGATTCAGATTGAAATAGTAGTATATTACTCAATCTGTGACTTACTATATGAATCACAAAATCAGTTATGCATCGAATCACAGATTGTGTAAAATCAGTTATCCATGTATACTCAATCTGTGATTTTTAGTACATTATCTAACATTTTTTTTCCTCTCTTATTCAGCTTTTGAAGGAGCGGATGCGACAAAGAACTCTCAAACATCAACTAATCAGCGTTAGCAATTGTGATATTTTGGTTTGGGAGTTGTGGATTTTATAAGTATTGTTTAATTTTCAAGACATTGTTTAGATTTCAAGACCTTTGTTGTACTTGTACTAGTTCGTTTATGTTTCAAGTATTTATAATCTGTGTTTTCTGTGTTTTGAGACGTATTTTTTTGTTATAATATGTTGTTCAAAACAATATAAATGCATTTTTTTTTCTTTATTTACATTTGGTATATGTCTAATACCAACCGTACCAACCGAATACCAACCGTACCATAAATTTGGTATACCGACTTTTGTGGTTGGTACTGGTACAGATTTTCTTGTACCAATTCATACTTGGTTGGTACACGGTACAAGCAAAATGAAGCCGATATACCAACCGAACCACCCCTACAAACAAATTTACGATATTAGAACTATAATTTTACCAGAAATGTTATTGGTGCAATTTGGAAGTTGCAAATGCAATTGCAATGTGATATCGTAACAAAGCAACAACCCTGTCCCTATTTTTCTCCAACCCCCTCCCCAAATCATTCTGAAGCAGCAAAATTTCCAGTACAACTCTACCTATTTTTCTCTCCAACCCCCCCCCCCTCCCCAAACCATTCTAAAGAAACAAAATTTCAGAATTTCCAATAAAGAGATAGATGAACAAAAATATAAACCGAATCTCGCAATTAGAATTTTCATAGATTTATAGTTGAAAGAATTGAAACATCAAAGGGAGCAGGAAAAGGAATTGTAAGCCAAAAAAGAAGTGATCCATGAATGTTTTAACTTTTACAATGGGATGCAACTTAAATTAATATAGAACAAACATCTAAATACTAACCTTTTGAGTGTTCCATTTTATCAAAAGTTCCGTAAAGAAAAAAAAATAGGAGATAACCTCTATATTTGTATTGCCCTTCCACCATTTGAGGCCACCGCCACTCTTGGCCTTGTCACGACTATCACCGCCTTCTTTTTACGGTCGCACAATCTCTCGATCGCCCTCTTTCATTGTTGACAAATCATTCGGCTTGGCCACCAAAAGCTAATTAATTAAATAGAAAAGAACATTAAACTTGATTTACATGAATGTTGGCGGTCCATGATGATCACAATATATAGGAAACTAACTTCATTGAACCATAGTACTAACAGTAACAAAATTTCTCAAAACCAAAATAAGAAACTAGAATTAAATCTCAGAAAGGGTGGGAGAGTAGAATTCAAAGCTGAAGATAAAAACACTCAATGTCATCCACTTAGACATTTGATCAAACAGTTGGGGTGTAACCCAGTTCTAGCAAGCGATCAAACAGTTGGGGTGCAACCCAGTTCTAACAAGCAACAATTAAAAATCATTGTTAAACAATTTAGAGTTGACAACCATAAAATAGAACACCTTTCAAGGGTGATAGGCCAAATTTCTCAAACTTCTCTTGATCACTAAATCAAGCATTTAGCAAACACATAAACTAACCGAAGACAACAACATATTGTTGCCTCATATCAAACACAAGAAATCCATATTCATTACATGTGCTAATCAACAGAAACAAACAACCAGCCCTAATGAATAAAACAACAATACATTTCATGAGCAAACACGTAAACCGACTTCTTAATATTGGCCAAATTTTTAACATGTAAACCAACTGCATAATATTGGGCAAGTATTGCACTAAGAGATCTTGAGCATTCTCTCAATAACCTTGCAGTAAATTTGTTGTAATCAACTGCAAAAACATGTAACTGTTTGGATTCCCGGTGACAAAAAATCATCATCGTGGCCAATATCAAATAATATGGAGATGTTGAATACTTTCGGTGTTGGAAAATTTGAGAAGTTAACCTTGCATTAATTTTTTTGTAATCACTGCAAGAACATGTAACTATTTGGATTCCTGGCTACAAACAATCATCGATGCGACCATTATCAAGACGTGATGGTTGAGTGAGAGATGGTCGAAAGGTTTCACCAAGTTACAACGAGAATAGTGAGAGAGGAGAAGACGGTAAGAGAGAAGACTCACGGGGAGAAATAGATAAATCTTTGCATGTTTGAGGCCGAAGAGGTTATGTAACTACCATGGGAGTGGGAACAATCGGTTGATTATTTGTGTTAACTTGGAGCCGTCAAATCATTTTGTGAAATTCAATACAGACCTTTCTTTATCTCGGCGGTTATTCTCATTGTCTGTTGTAATATAGACTAGTACTCAAATGCCCATCCTAATGGCACGGAATAGTATGAAAAATAAAAGTGGGGAAATTGATATTTACAAAAAAAAAAAAACTTCTCTCCATTTATTTGATTAACTCGAAATGAAAATGACGAATTATTGTATGTATCAAGTGTTGAGCACTCACGTAATCGAAGAATTGAAGTTGATATAAGGTGGGTTTATGAAAGAATCAGAAGTGATTCAAAGTCATAAGAGATTAAGAGATTAGAATCCGAAGGAAATGAGCCATCCTTGGCTGCTAAATTGATAGAACTGATGGAGAGGTATTTGAGTCGCTGATGTTGTGGAGATTGTGTTGAAAATGACAATTGGGGGAGGAGGGGATGGTAGTTCATTAAGAAGTTAAACATCTTTCAAAATTAACCCCACCAAACAGAAAAGGCATATTAAGAAGTCCAATACCACAAAATTGATCAAATTCTTAAGTGTATCCTAAGAAAGAACTCAAACAAACATCCATTCGAAACTCAAATTAAATCAAAACCAAGGTTTAATACAGCAACCCCATAGTAGGAATAACCCCCCTTGATCTGGTATGGGTTGCCTCCAACACGGGTACTAATAATGTCTATAAACAAATAAAAGGAAAATGGTGAGTAGTTTAAGGTTTACAAAAAAAAAAAAAAAAACAGTGTATAAAAAGATTATGTGGATTGCTAAACCTTATAAATCATGACATAATAGATAAGTATGATGGACTAAACACTACAATGGGAAACGCAACATTAAAAAATAATGTAATATAAAATTGACTCGCATTCGCCTCCAGAAAAGAACAGTTGCTAGGGCGAAACCATAAAGTGAAGAAAATTGTATCAATCACACTGGCCTAATTAAAGATTCAAGCTTTAAACTGAGATTGTCTATCAATAACAGTTGGTTCAAGATCAACTATTATTGGTCGTTGGACATACTTTTCAGCCCCAATTTCACTAAAGAACGTATCAAATGCATCATGTCCAACACCAAATGATGTCACTGCACGGAGATAAAAAAAACTTGTGACCTATTTATGAAAGTTTACAATTGATGAATCAAAATAACCATATCACAAAAATCTCGGATCTTGAAATATATATATGCACTATTCAGTATCTCATTATGGGTCTTTTAAAAATGTACATATTTTTTGATCCTTATGATCCCTTCGATACTCGTGCGAGTAATTTTCCATAGAAGGAAGGAACTTTGCGTATCGTTCCGCCTTTTACACTGATTTAGCAGCTATAGTTAATACAACCAAAGTAAGAACCTGTGCGTGCAACTTCAACCCAAATTGACATCAAGAAGCCATAAAAGATTAACATAGTGGACTTGGAAAATATAAAACGTGACAGGGAGTGAGTTTGCAATCCTTGGAACATATATCTTTCATATACAATAACATTTCAATACTTAAGATCTAAAATAGTTAAGATTATGGTGCTGGTCTAGAAATGTTTTGAGAGATCACTTTTGAGCCACCTGCAACAACATGAGAAAATAAAAATACCAAATATTTTCTAATTTAATGAAATGACTCACCAGATAAACGAAGACGGCTAAATTGGTTGACCGAGCTGGTGTTTATCTGGAGATGTTGATATTAAGAATACATAATATCCACTTTGATGGCTTTCCACAATTTTTTTTTGAAACCAACATGTCCACCAAAATTATAACCGTAAAACAAATAAAAATAACAGTAATGAAAACCAGTATTCTAAAAGACCCCGCCTAAGGGCGCTAGGCCCCTCTCCAACGCCTAGTTCTAAGCCCCGCCTAGGTCCCGACTAATCCCGACTAATCCCCGCCTAGGCGCTAGGCCCGGCTCCGCCGCCTAGCCTCCGCCAAGGGCTTTTTAGAACCTTGATGAAAATGTATAAAAAGGACAATTGTTTTGTGGAGATAAAATAAAAAAAACACATCAACAACTAAATTCTGCTTGAAATGGATGTTGTAACATAACAGCAGCCAAAGGCACCCATCTCCTTGGCCTTTTACGTTTAAATTCATACCACGATCATTGGGAGTAAAAACTCATCCGATGATCCAAAATCTCTTTGTGCAGGATGTATGTCGGAGGAAAAAAAGTGGAGGTCCAAATAGTTGAAGAATGAGATGCAAAATATATGGCATTTGCTCCAATGTAAGAGGCCTCTCATTTAATTGAAATGGTCTAATATTCATCTCCTCCAACTATTACAATGTATAACTCCAATAAAAAAATCAAAACGGGCTGCTTCTAAAACCCTTTAAGAACTCAGGCCAAAATAAGCTTGAAGCTACATTTAACTCTAACACTTCACCTTCTCTAACATATTCACCATCCTAATACGTATCTATAACTATCTCGTTCCGCAAAATTTGATATAATCAGTCTTGACATTTTGATTTCCAGGATTATACTACCTCAACTTAATTAAATCTCCAAAAAATTGATATAATCCATCTCGACATTTTGAAAAGATAGAACAAATTGATGTTTTCTATGGAGTCAGGTTTTTCCCTCCCCCCCCCTCCCCAATTTTTCTTGTGTTAAAGAGGTCAAGTAAAACAAATATGAAAAAAGAAAACATTAAATTTGGAACTGTGAGAAGAGAAAAAAAATCATATACAGATTCAATTAAACCATGATATTCAGAAAGACATATACTAAATTATTACCCACCTTGAACAAATTTGTCCCCGTTGCCTTCACCACGGACCACAGATTACAACTTGAAATAGATGAAAATGTTTGGTAGCAAAGAGTGATCAACTTCCATATAAGTATTCTCCTCGTCCTAGCAAGAGAACAAACATTGGCAGCAAACCATCAATTACACAATTATGCTAATATGACATACGACAAGGGATCATCGAAGGAGTTACGAACATGTTTGCGGAGGAGATGAAAAATTGGTTGAGGGGAATGATCGATTATTGGCTTGAGCGTTAGGAGTATAGAGGAGAGGGGTTAGTGATGGAGGTTAGGGTCACAGATTTAATCTTGATCGTTCTTTGTTTTTTGTGAAATTGAATCTCAGCCACTCTTTGTGTGGTGGTTAAAACCCACAAGTATTGTAATATAGATGTATTATTGCTCCGGTCCGGTTCTAACCGGTGTTAAATTTCTTAAAACTAGGACCAGACCAATATTTCAATCTTACGGAAACTTAGAATCAGGACCGAACCATAAGTATTGGTTCGGTTCGATTTTAATTGGTCGAATCCGGTTTCGTTGTTCCCATCCGGTTCCAACTTCTTTTTTGCACACCCCTAGTCACTATGCTAATGAATGTGCTAACATTCGAAAGAGAAATAGGGTGAGCTCTATGGTGAACCTAAGTGATAGTGAGGATGATTATGAGACCATAAATCTCGTCAGAATTGACACTATGAAAATTGTGTCTTTTGCGAGGCTAGGTCAAACTGTCACAAAAGTGAATATATAATAAAAAAGTGTCACGGTTTAGCATCGACATATAGTCAAAAATACTCTATGACAGTTAGAAAACTTAATTAAAAAAGTGTCACGATTTAGCATCGACATATAGTCAAAAATATTCTATTATGACAGTTAGAAAACTGACAGTTTTTTCGACTGTTATGAATCGTCACATTATGTGTTGAATTTGCACATATACATCTGCAACGGTAAGGTTTTTCACTTGGTAAGATATTTTTTGTGACAATTACTAACTATCATGTTACAAATAAGGAGAACATCAATTTATTCTTTTGTTACAATACAGAACCATGAGTTTCATCATTTCATTAATTCAAAATATCAAAATACTAGCACAAGCAACAATATATATATATATATATATATATATATATATATATATATATATATATATATATTTAATTTGGGTAGAATTTCTTGTGTTTATTCTTTTCTCAAGGAGGAATTATATAGTAACATAGTTTTAGGAACAGGAAATCAAAACGGAAAAACAATCCTATTCTAAATCAACTATCCTATTCCAAAACAGACGCAAGGAAAAAGGAAACCAAATCTGTGCTGCGACACTGGGAGCAGACGCTCCCCCTCTCTGGGAGCGGACGCTCCCTAATTCCAGAGACTTGAAACAGAAACTGGCCTATTGGGAGCAGGCGCTCCCCCTCCTTGGGAGCGGACGCTCCCAAAGGCAGTAACCTGCGTCACACCCTCCCTCAAGTTAGAGCGTGCGGATTGAGAAGCCCTAACTTGCTAAGTAAAAGATCAAACGGCTGTTTCCCGAGAGCTTTATAAGTAATGATATCGGCTAACTGTGTCTTGGTGGGAATGTAAGAAGGAGAGATAAGGCCATCGGAGACGGCGTCACGAACGAAATGGCAATCAACCTCAATGTGCTTCGTCAGTTCATGATAAACAGGGTTCTTGGCAATGTGGAGAGTAGATTGACTGTCACAAAAGATAGGAATAGCTTTGGGATGGTAAACCCCCAAGCTCAATAACAAACCCTTTAACCACTTTAATTCACAAGTAAGAGCTGCCATGGCGCGGTATTCAGCTTCAGCAGAAGATCGAGACACGGTAGGTTGTTTCTTAGTCTTCCAAGAGATGAGGGAATGGCCGAGAAAGACAAGCCAACCGGTTAGGGAACGACGGATGACAGGACAAGCAGCCCAGTCCGAATCGCACCATCCTTGAAGAGTAAGGTCGTTGTCAGCGCGAAGAAGGACGCCTTGACCGGGAGTGCCTTTGAGAAATCGAACGACCCGGAGAGCAGCATCCCAATGTTCGGTACGGGGTTCTTTCATGAACTGAGACAGTATGTGAACAGAATAAGCAAGGTCCGGCCTGTGACAGCCAAGTAGATGAGGCGTCCAACAAGGCGTCGATAACGTTACGGATCATCCAATAGAGCGCCAGTAGCTACTCCAAGCTTATGGTTTGGCTCAATGGGGAAGCCCGAGGGCTTAGCGCCAAGCAAACCTGCCTCAGAAACAATATCCAATGTGTACTTTCGTTGGCACAGGAACTGACCAGAAGGATTAAAGGCAACTTCAATGCCAAGAAAGTATTTCAGAGAACCGAGATCTTTCATCTTGAAGCACTCACACAAGTACTTCTTGAAGGCCTGTAATGCAGCGAAATCGTTTCCAGCAATAATGAGATCATCAACATACACAAGCACGTTCATCTGAATCATTCCTTTTGTAAAGGTAAATAGAGAATAGTCGGAGTAGGATTTGAGGAAGCCATAAGATTTCAAAGAAGCCAAGAACTTGGCGAACCAATACCGAGGAGCCTGCTTCAGACCATAAAGAGACTTATGAAGACGACACACTGTGTTGGGATTCGGTGCTTCAAACCCCGGAGGGAGTTTTATATAAACCTCCTCTGCTAGATCTCCATGCAGAAAGGCATTGTGAACATCCATCTGATGTAACTCCCAATTCTTGGAAGCAGCAATGGCAAGAAAGGCCAGAACGGTGACCATTTTGGCCACAAGAGCAAAGGTCTCTGTATAATCCACACCTTCTTTCTGGTGATTGCCACGGACGACTAACCGAGACTTGAGCCTTTCAACAGTTCCATCAGAATTATATTTGATCTTATATACCCATTGACAGCCCAGGGCACGTTTGCCAGGAGGAAGGGGAACCATAGACCATGTGCCATTATCTTCTAAGGCACGAATTTCCTCTTGCATGGACTGTTTCCAGCCGTCATGTGCCATGGCCTCGCGAAAGGATGCCGGCTCCTTAGCTACTGTAATGGCTGCAAGAAAGGTACGATATTTTGCAGAAAAACGATCACAGTTTATATAGTGAGCTATAGGATAAGGAGTACCTGAGGAATCGATTGGAAGCAGAGAGGCAAGGGATGGACTCGTAGAAGAAGAAGCAGTGAGAGCAACATAATCACGGAGACGAACGGAGGGAGTTTTCTGTCTCATACCCCTCCCTAGAGTGCCGGGTCCAGATTCATCAGAAGGGACCAAAGTTGGTGCAGAAGGAGCAGCAGCCTCAGTAGATGCCGAAACAGGGGCAACCTGTAACGACCCTAACCCTAGGCACTATTTTAGCATCATATTAAATTCTTTTAGTATTATTATTAATATTTTGTGTTCATTTTATATATTTGATTTCTTATATTAGGTTGAGATGATTGGGAAATTAAATAAAGCATCTTGGGAGAAGTATAATAATAGAAATGGACAAAATAAATAAAATGTGGGTAGTTAGATTTATTTATGTGGAAAATTTGGAAAGCCTTAGTTTTGGGAATGGGGGCCATGCTCTCCCCTTGATTTCCTCCTCCCTTTTCATTATTTTCAACTCCTCCCCATACTTCTTATACTCCTCCCATACCTTTTCCATCATCTTCTTCACCTCCTCACTCATACTTCCTCCATGGAAATTCTCCCCTAAGTTCCTCCTTCCAAAAATTATAATAAATGCAATTCTCTTCCATTTGAAGATCCGGGTGTACTTCCATGTTCGTAGAGGCAAGGGGAATGCATCAAGCTAGAGAAATCATAGTTTCACCTCATATCTCTAAAGTAAGTTATTATGACTTCTTTCTAATAATTGCCCACTTTATGTGTTAATTAATCTCTTGTTGAAAGAAGATGATTTTTGGTATTTTGAATAATGATAATTGAGTTGGAATTGATCTTAAGTTGTAAATTGGTGATCTAAGTTGAAAGAAGAGTGGTATAGAGTAATTGGGAAAATTTATGGTTCAAGAGTAAGGATTTAATGTGGGTTTGGCCAAGTATTAGAGTTAGGAATTGAATTATTATGATATTTCCTTTCTTTAAATGCTCATGAAATAATTGTGTTATTGTTGTTATAATGGTTATTTGATATCTTGGAAATCTTCTTGGAGTTGATAAATTGGTTAATGATAAAGAATGATGTTGTTGTTAAGGAAGTTGATCAAGAATGTAAGAAAGTGGGTTGAGTTAGATTAAGAAGGTTAAATTTGAAATGTGGTAGTGAAATGTGAGAATTAATTAAGTAAGTGAAAGGGTTAGGTTAGTCTTAATTATTTGGGATGTTGACATGGATTTTGAGTACTAAATTAATACTACTTTGGGTTTAAATGGTTTATAATGAGGTTAGGAAAGTTAGTAAAACCTTTTATGTTCACAACTTTGAAGAAGCTTGGCTTGGGATTTTGGTTCAACAGGATTTTGAGGATTTTCAATCTTGGGCGGTCGCCCATATGGGCTTGAGCGGCCGCCCACCAATGCAGCCTTTGGACTTCAGATTTTCCCTCTTGGGCGGTCGCCCATGGTGGCTTGAGCGGCCGCCCATCAGCACAGAAATATCAACCCCTTTTGACCCTTGTTTGGGCGGTCGCCCATAGTGACTTGGGCGGTCGCCCATGTCACCAGAAGTCCACCAGTTTCCTTTCTTGCTGAATTTTAACCACAACCACTAAGTATGATTCCTAACCCTTTCACAGTAGTGAAATCTAATCTACTTCATATATGAATTAATCCTTTTTAACCTAAGTTAAAGTAGAATACCTTGGCTAGGCCATGATGTCTTATTTGGTCAAAATGGAATTGTGGGAAGTAGGTCTTGCACCTTTATTAATATTATTCAAGGTTGAGTAGTAACTTTGTAAGAATGGTTTACGGTTTAGGTTGGCCTTACTTGCTCCCATACCTTGGTGATTAGTTGAACAGTGTAGAGACTATAATCACACTAGTGTGTTGGTTAGTAATGTATATGTGTTACATCAATATATTGTATCCCGATTGTGGATTATTTGGTATATGGTTGTATTGTATCCCGAGTGTGGATTATTTGGTATATGGTTGTATTGTATCCCGAGTGTGGATTATTTGATATTGTTATGTTGTATCCCAGTTGTGGATTATCTGGCATGTTTATTATATTGCATCCCGGTGTGGATTATGTGGTTATGTGGATACCTTATTTGAACTCATATTCATTAATGGTATTATGCATAGTCTATTAAATGAACTGTTGCACTATGGTATGGATTAGCATGAGTATATTTTACCATGTTGTTATATTATTATCCCTTTTTGTGGATTTATTTCAAGTATCTATTATGTGCTTGAACGTGTTGATATTCGGGGGTATAATGGAATTCAATCAATTATTGATTTGTTCTATAAGTGATTGAAGGTTCATTATACCTGTGACCGTTCCCCTCTGTGGCCACAGAGTGGGTGTGCTAACGACTGTATTGAGCCAAAAGCCTTACAGACCGTTGCGATTTGGTGATTTGGGGGAATGCTTCTGTATTAAGCCAAAAGCTTTACAGTTAGCAGTATTGTTGTTGGATACTCTGATTTAGTATCTGATTTTCTTATATGGATCTCTGGAGTATGAGTCCTATAAGCGGTGAATGTGCTGGAGGTAGTTCCAAAGAGAGGAGTTTTACTCCCACGTTGTACGACTTATTGTTCAGACGGGAAAGGTAAAATGAGGTAACGTAAGGTGTTTACCGCTTTCATAATGTGTTATGTGCTGCCATGCTATGTGTTGCATCTTGTTTGGCATCTTGCTGCATTCATAATAGCTTATTGAGATTTATTCTCACCCCTTCCCTTTTACTGCTTTAGATTGTGCTGAGACAGGTGACCTGAACCAGTGAGGCCGGGGAAAGAGTTTGGACTCTCGCTTTTGGGACTTATCAGGATAGGTATATGAGTGGATTGTCGGGAGTCACATTTAAGTTTTACTCTTTTACAAGTTGGAAGGAAAACTCTTTTGTCAAACAATGTTAATTAGGATTTTCAATGTAATTAATCAAGTATGGTTATTAAAGTATTTGTTTAAATTCCTCCAAGTGGAGATATTATTATTTGATTTTGTTTATGGAAAATTTAGAATTGGTTTTTTTGTAAAGGCAAATAAATGTTTTAAGAATCTAAGATGGGTTTTCTTAGTTTGAGCTTCTCAAGCTCGGGACACGCGTTAGGTCCCGGGTTGGGGTGCTCACAGTTGGTATCAGAGCTTAGTTTAGAGGTTAAGGGTAGATGTCTAAACTAAGGGGGAGTGTGTGGTAATTAACGCCGAGTGTTTAATGCAGGAGTTCGTTCTAATGGCCGGAAGCAATGATGATCAGCGAAAGGTTCTAGGAAATGAAGGAGATATGGGTATAGGTGGAATTCAGAATGAAGAGATGATGAAATTATTCAGGATGTTTGTACATAATATGGAGACTAGAGGATCAGTTCCGAATCAACCTGAGGGATACCAAAGTGATGGATTAGAAAGATTTGTGAAGATGAACCCACCGAGCTTTAACGGAGATCCGAATCCGTTAAAGGCAGAAAAATGGTTAGCAGAAATGAATAGGATTTTCGAGGTTATAGAAAGTCCCAACAAAGAGAAAGTTAGGTATGCCGTTTTCAAACTTGAAGGTCCAGCTGATCAGTGGTGGCAGATTTTGAAGGAAAGTTGGGAGCGGGATCATACGCCCCAGACTTGGGATAATTTCACACATCAGTTCGAGGATTATTTCATTTTTATGGTTACAAGGGACAAGAATGAGATCGAATTCTTAGGACTGGAACAAGGGAACATGACGGTGAATCAGTATGTAGTCCGGTTTGAGGAATTAGCTAGAAGTTGCCCTCATTTGGTATAGCATGAAGCGAAAAGAGTTCATAGGTTTGTAAAAGGTTTGAGGATTGAGTTTAGGGAGAAATTATGGATTGATAGTTTCACCGATTATCAGACAGTCATAGATAGAGCATATAAGGTCGAGAAGGACATTGAGGAAAATAGTGGAAGATCCGGAAGTGGGATTAGAAATAAACCAAAGTATCTAAGACAAGGATCCAAAATAACTAAAGGACAATCAAGGACTTCAACTTCAGGGAGTATGAGAGGAGAGTTTGTTGTAGCTTCTTCATCTAGGCCAAAATCCAAACAGTATGGGATGAATTGTAAATTTTGCAAGAGGATTGGACATACCGAAGATCAGTGTTGGAGTAAGCAAGGGAAATGCTTGAATTGTGGAGAAATGGGGCACTACAAGAAAAATTGTCCTGTGTTTCATCGGAGGTTAGCTTTAGGCAGCAGTCAGCAAAGTGGACGACAAAGAGGTGGTACCAAAAGAGATAACGAAGGGGAACAGAAAGAGAAGGTACGTGGTCGAGTGTGTGCTTCGGGTCCGGGAGAAATAAATCCCTCGAGAGGTCACTAGAGGTAAATTCCACTGTCTCGAAGTAGGGGTCATATTTTATAGATCTGTTGCATATCATTCATGTTTGGCATCACATTTTGCTTATATGTGACATACATTTCTTGAGAAATTGTTTTATTGTTAGAGGATTCTGCTCTTATGAGAGAATACCTCGAATCTCCTTTGATGTACCACGATGGTGATGTGGTTATGGTGAGCATGTATTGCAGATTGATTTGGTATGATTACCGATGTGTAATTATGAGATATACTTGACCTGGATGGTTAAGAAATTGTGGTGTATTGTAGACTATCATAAGAAGCGAGTCTCCTTTTCTATACCTAAATTGATTATATTGGTAGTTAAATCAAATAAACCTTTATATGATACTCTTGTTATGTAAGCATTAAAGACAGTAAGTTTTGGTTAAAAGTGTGAAGGATATTTGGTAGGTGTTAGACTTGCATAAGAAGTCTTTTCAAAGAGTTTATGTGCTAGTTGTGAGTAGATGGTAAATGTGTTTCCATCAGAGTATCTCATGTATTGATTCTAAGTATGATAATCGGGATTTTAATCTTTATCTTGACGGCTTTATGGTAGTTATGATTGATGAGCTTCTTGGTTATTTAAAGTTATGAGAGGATCATTTGTGAGTTGTGTTATTTGCCTTTAGTGGGAATTCATTGTTTGAAGAGTTTAGCAAGTGTGAGTTGGCTTGAGAGGATTCCAAATTTTGGGTTCTAAAGTCTTAAGCTTGGATGTCCCCTAGATCTTACGAGGATTGTGTTCGTAATCTTTGGGGTTGGCAAGTGCTACCGAAGGAAATTTTAAGGAATTCTTGAAAAATGAAAGATCGTTGCTTTAATTAATTCTAAAGGATGTATAAATGGTGTAGGATGTAATAAGTATGAATTATATTGATAGAGATGGAGAATAAATTGGTTATAGATCCGATCCTTACCTTGCTTAATGGATGGGAGGACTTTGTGAAATTTTAAGTGCGTATTAGAGGGGAATTAGATGGTGATATTATGAGAATTGGGAAAGTAATAGCGTATGCTTCGAGGAAGTTGGCTTAGATAAACCAGAATTTTCTTACCCTCTACTCGAGAGTGGCTGCAATTGTTTTATGTGAGAACCTTACCTTTTTGAAGCTCTCTTGTGGAATTTGTTACCGATCCTAAGAGTTGGAGGATTTAGTTACTTAAAAGGAAGAGATTAGAAGACTATCCAAACTCTTGAAGAATAGATGGTGTGTGGAGTGATAGATTTCTTTTCAACTTGAAAGGTTTTATTAATCTTAGCGGAGTTGAGTATAATAGCAGTTTTGGTTTAAGCATTGAAGGGATACTGTATAAAACGTGATATGGAAAATTTATTTGTATGATCCTTCGTACTTATGGAGTTCTTCAATTAATGATGTTTAGGCGGATTTGACATATGTGGGGAAAACGTTGAAGAGTTATTAGAATTACAATTTCGGGAGTAAATTTTAGAATATTTGGGTTGTGAGAATGTATAGAAGAATCATGACATTTAGGAAACTGTTTGAAGGTTGTAATTCAAAATGCTTGGGAGAGTAACCTTTGTTATTGATCCTCCAGGTAAGTCTTTTAAAATTCGGGACAAATTTTCTTTAAGGGGGACTGAATGTAACGACCCTAACCCTAGGCACTATTTTAGCATCATATTAAATTCTTTTAGTATTATTATTAATATTTTGTGTTCATTTTATATATTTGATTTCTTATATTAGGTTGAGATGATTGGGAAATTAAATAAAGCATCTTGGGAGAAGTATAATAATAGAAATGGACAAAATAAATAAAATGTGGGTAGTTAGATTTATTTATGTGGAAAATTTGGAAAGCCTTAGTTTTGGGAATGGGGGGGGGGGCCATGCTCTCCCCTTGATTTCCTCCTCCCTTTTCATTATTTTCAACTCCTCCCCATACTTCTTATACTCCTCCCATACCTTTTCCATCATCTTCTTCACCTCCTCACTCATACTTCCTCCATGAAAATTCTCTCCTAAGTTCCTCCTTCCAAAAATTATAATAAATGCAATTCTCTTCCATTTGAAGATCCGGGTGTACTTCCATGTTCGTAGAGGCAAGGGGAATGCATCAAGCTAGAAAAATCATAGTTTCACCTCATATCTCTAAAGTAAGTTATTATGACTTCTTTCTAATAATTGCCCACTTTATGTGTTAATTAATCTCTTGTTGAAAGAAGATGATTTTTGGTATTTTGAATAATGATAATTGAGTTGGAATTGATCTTAAGTTGTAAATTGGTGATCTAAGTTGAAAGAAGAGTGGTATAGAGTAATTGGGAAAATTTATGGTTCAAGAGTAAGGATTTAATGTGGGTTTGGCCAAGTATTAGAGTTAGGAATTGAATTATTATGATATTTCCTTTCTTTAAATGCTCATGAAATAATTGTGTTATTGTTGTTATAATGGTTATTTGATATCTTGGAAATCTTCTTGGAGTTGATAAATTGGTTAATGATAAAGAATGATGTTGTTGTTAAGGAAGTTGATCAAGAATGTAAGAAAGTGGGTTGAGTTAGATTAAGAAGGTTAAATTTGAAATGTGGTAGTGAAATGTGAGAATTAATTAAGTAAGTGAAAGGGTTAGGTTAGTCTTAATTATTTGGGATGTTGACATGGATTTTGAGTACTAAATTAATACTACTTTGGGTTTAAATGGTTTATAATGAGGTTAGAAAAGTTAGTAAAACCTTTTATGTTCACAACTTTGAAGAAGCTTGGCTTGGGATTTTGGTTCAACAGGATTTTGAGGATTTTCAATCTTGGGCGGTCGCCCATATGGGCTTGAGCGGCCGCCCACCAATGCAGCCTTTGGACTTCAGATTTTCCCTCTTGGGCGGTCGCCCATGGTGGCTTGAGCGGCCGCCCATCAGCACAGAAATATCAACCCCTTTTGACCCTTGTTTGGGCGGTCGCCCATAGTGACTTGGGCGGTCGCCCATGTCACCAGAAGTTCACCAGTCTCCTTTCTTGCTGAATTTTAACCACAACCACTAAGTATGATTCCTAACCCTTTCAAAGTAGTGAAATCTAATCTACTTCAGATATGAATTAATCCTTTTTAACCTAAGTTAAAGTAGAATACCTTGGCTAGGCCATGATGTCTTATTTGGTCAAAATGGAATTGTGGGAAGTAGGTCTTGCACCTTTATTAATATTATTCAAGGTTGAGTAGTAACTTTGTAAGAATGGTTTACGGTTTAGGTTGGCCTTACTTGCTCCCATACCTTGGTGATTAGTTGAACAGTGTAGAGACTATAATCACACTAGTGTGTTGGTTAGTAATGTATATGTGTTACATCAATATATTGTATCCCGATTGTGGATTATTTGGTATATGGTTGTATTGTATCCCGAGTGTGGATTATTTGGTATATGATTGTATTGTATCCCGAGTGTGGATTATTTGGTATTGTTATGTTGTATCCCAGTTGTGGATTATCTGGCATGTTGATTATATTGCATCCCGGTGTGGATTATGTGGTTATGTGGATACCATGTTTGAACTCATATTCGTTAATGGTATTATGCATAGTGTATTAAATGAACTGTTGCACTATGGTATGGATTAGCATGAGTATATTTTACCATGTTGTTATATTATTATCCCTTTTTGTGGATTTATTTCAAGTATCTATTATGTGCTTGAATGTGTTGATATTCGGGGGTATAATGGAATTCAATCAATTATTGATTTGTTCTATAAGTGATTGAAGGTTCGTTATACTCTGTGGCCACGTTCCCTCTCCGTGGCCCACAGAGTGAGTGTGCTAACGAATTTGTATTGAGCCAAAAGCCTTACGGACCGTTGCGATTTGGTGATTTGGGGGAATGCCGTATTAAGCCAAAAAGCTTCTGATTAAGCGGTATTGTTGTTGGATACTCTGATTTAGTATCTGATTTTCTTATATGGATCTCTGGAGTATGAGTCCTATAAGCGGTGAATGTGCTGGAGGCAGTTTACCAAAGAGAGGAGTTTTACTCCCACGTTGTACGACTTATTGTTCAGACGGGAAAGGTAAAATGAGGTAACGTAAGGTGTTTACCGCTTTCATAATGTGTTATGTCTTTGCCATGCTATGTGTTGCATCTTGTTTGGCATTTCTTGCATTCATAATAGCTTATTGAGATTTATTCTCACCCCTTCCCTTTCTTGCTTTAGATTGTCTTTGAGGCAGGTGACTGAACCGGTGAGGCCGGGAAAGAGTTTGGACTCTCGCTTTTGGGACTTATCAGGATAGGTATATGAGTGGGTTGTCGGGAGTCACATTTAAGTTTTACTCTTTTACAAGTTGGAAGGAAAACTCTTTTGTCAAACAATGTTAATTAGGATTTTCAATGTAATTAATCAAGTATGGTTATTAAAGTATTTGTTTAAATTCCTCCAAGTAGAGATATTATTATTTGATTTTGTTTATGGAAAATTTAGAATTGGTTTTCTTGTAAAGGCAAATAAATGTTTTAAAAATCTAAGATGGGTTTTCTTAGTTTGAGCTTCTCAAGCTCGGGACACGCGTTAGGTCCCGGGTTGGGGTGCTCACACAACCTCTTCCTGTTCATCGGGTAGAGCAACAGGCTCGGCTATAGTAGGATCAACAGAAGGTGCAACTGAGTCTTCTTCAACAGGAAAAACTATGATGCCAAACGCATCTTCCTCAGCTAGAATATCAATAGAGTCCGGGACATGGGGAACTGTGGTAGGATCGCTGTATGGAAACACATTCTCAAAGAACTTCACATCATGGAAGACGAAGAATTTCTTGGTCTCGAGGTCAAACAGTTTCCACCCCTTTTTACCAAGAGGATTACCCACAAAGATGCATTTACGGCTACGACTAGCAAACTTGTCACCTCTAGCATGCTGATTATGAGCATAACACAACGAACCAAAGACTCGAAGGGAATCATAAAAGGGTGCTTTGCCAAACAAGATATCGTAGGGAGTTTTATTATCTAACAAGGGGGAAGGGATTTGATTGATCAAGTGAGCAGCAGTAAAGACCGCTTCGCCCCAAAAATAAATAGGGAGATGGGCTTGAAACCGTAAAGCTCTAGCTATGTTTAAAATGTGACGGTGTTTTCGTTCGACACGCCCATTTTGTTGGGGAGTGCCGACACAATATGTTTGAAAAAAGATGCCAGAGGAAAGAAAATAATCAAATAAGCAGTTAAACTCGGTGCCATTGTCGGATTGAACAATTTTGATTTGTTGAGAAAACTGTCGTTCCACCATTGCAACAAAAGCCATAAACATGCGAAAAACTTCCATTTTATCAACTAATAAATAAATCCAAACAACACGCAAGTAATCATCTACCAAAGTCAAGAAATAACGAGCACCACAAGAGGAAACATGGGTGTAAGGACCCCACAAGTCGCTGTGAACTTTCTAAAAAATTCTAGTAGACTTATACTCACTAATAGGAAAACTATCTCTAGAGTGTTTTGCACGAAAACAAACATCGCAAGGTTGATGAAGACTACCAGACAGATGACAGACCGGAGGAAGAAGCTTCACTACTTTTTCAGATGGATGCCCCATACGGTTATGCCACAACTCGAGCAAAGGAGATGCATTATTGACTGAGACATGACAAGCAGAAGGTGCGCCCCCAAAGTAGTAGAGTCCATCCGGCCTAACACCCTTTCCAATCAGGTTCCTCGACTGGTCCTGTATAGCACACAGAGAAGCATTAAAATGAACAGTGCAATGAATATCATCAGACAGTTGAGAAACAGAAAGAAGACTGCAGTTTAAATTTGGTATGTAAAGGACATGATGAAGAACAAGGGTGTCTGTTAGACGAACAGATTCCTCTATGTGAGCAATCACGGAAGCGCCGCTAGGAAGCTCGATAGGGCAAGCTTGTATAGAGTAAGAGTCAAAGAGACAAGCAGCGTTTCCGATCACATGATTGGAAGCCCCCGTATCTATGATCCAAGAAGTTGTATCAAACGTACCGTGAAGGCGATTATCCGGAATACGAGTGTTACAGACTAAACCAGCTAAAGCATTCCACTGTTCTGCAGTAAATAGAGATGAAGAGGCAGAGGGGAGAGCACCGACAGCAGCAACACCGATTTGGACAGCACCGACTTGGGCGGCCGAATTGGTGCGAGCGGTTCCTCTACCTCTGCCTTGTTGGGGACGACTGCCACCACGAGAGCCTGTTTTGCTACTATCTCCCCACCATTCTGGATAGCCGACGAGTTCAAAGCAAGAAGAAACATCATGACCCTTTTTCTGACAGTGAGTGCATGTAAGATGGGATTTGTCGGGTTTGCCACGATCACGAGAACTGCCAGTTTTGAGGGAGAAGCCAACAACATCTGGAGGGTCATCAAGAACTGGTTTAGCAAGGCGCACTCGTTCAGCCTGAGCTACCAACTGATAAGCACGATCTAGAGTGGGTAAGGGATCCTGAGACAAGAGGTTAGTACGAAAAGAGGCATAATTCTCAGAATTTAAACCCATGAGAAATTCATGAAGTTTGCCCGTCGCCCTCCGTGCCGCGTGCTTTTGTCTGGCTGTGCAATTGTCGCAGCAAGAACAATCTATAAGCGGCTCGTAATTATGCAGAGATTCCCACAATCCAGTCAACTTACCGAAGTATACAGCCACAGGTATAGTCTTGGTCTGCTCACATCGTGTGATCGACATCTTCAGTTGTTGAATGCGAGGTCCGTCCACCAACGCATATCTAGATTTAAGGGACTCCCACAAGCGTCTAGCATCTCTATATTTGGAGAGAGTGCTTTTAACCTCGGGATCGATAGTATTCATGATCCATGAAACCAACATAGCATGGATGTGTGATGTACCCGATTTTTTTTGTGAAAATCAAAACGGAGTCGCCACGCCATTTTTGTTTTAAGGGCCAAAACTTTGAAAAAAGCCCGAGATCAGAGATTTAGGTTCGGAGGTCACGTTACGCGTCGGGAAGGACGTTAGTGTGCACCCGACGCGCCTCGTAAAACGAGTCTTCCAAGCTGAAAATCATTTGTGTGTGTGTGTGTGTGTGTTTTGGCCAAAATAAGTTGAAATTCAGAAAAGTAAAAATTGGGATATCTTTTTAAGACTTTAAACTGATCCCATGATTTTTTGGAAGATTTTTGGGTTGAGATTTGGTACTCAAAAGACCTTTTGAAGTTGAGAGCCATTTCTGCCTGAAAGAAAAAGGCAGTGGACCTTTGATTTTGAAATGGATTCAAGGGTCTTAAAACTTCATAATCTGGATAAACTCAGAGAATGAAAGTTGTTCTAGACACCTAAAATAAAGTCTGTGCGAAGGAATTTTCCATTTTGGAGAAGATTTGAGGGGTCAAAACCTTCTGGAAACCTCAGATATGAGATCTGGATTCCCAGAAGCTGATGAACTAGCCTCTGAAAGAAAATTTGAAAATAGGAGTTTTACTCACCCAAAAAATAAAGTAAAAATATGTCTGGAAATATCTGGATGTTGGCTACAAAAAGTATTTTGTAGTCAATACCAAATTCCAAGTTCATCTGTGTCCAAAAATTAAGACCATGGACTGAGGTCTGAGAAAATTGCTACTGGACAGCAACTTCTCAAGAAAGAAAATATGATTTTAAGGGGGGTTTTGCATCCATGCTTGTCCCCATTTCCCTAGGTTTTGGTTAGTGATCACTAGACATTTTAGTGGTGAATCAACTATACCAAACCATCCTTGGGGTACATTAGGACTAAGCACTTCATTTGCTTGGGAAGGGGAATTTTATCCTTTGAAATCAAGATTTTATGCTTGAAAATGGTTTTTAGGGTTTTGAAAATGAGTTTTCTTTGTGAGAAAGTAAGAAAACTTGAAAATAATTTTGATCTTTGTAGAAGATCATCCATGGAGATGGTCTTCCATGGTGATCTTCTTAGATCTAGAGCAAGAAGATGAAAGAACTACATTTTGTAGTTTTGAAGATGCATGCATGGATGAGATTTAGGGTTAGGAAGAGGAGGGTTTACCAATCTTCCTTGTGTTCTTGAGTGTTTGGCTTGAGTGTATGAGTGTTTAGGGCTTTAATATGAGAGTGAGTGGATGAGTATGAGTTGGGAAAGATTGGAGAGAAAATGGTGACAATTCAAGTGAATTCTCCTTTGTTTTCTCTCTATATTTCGTTGAGAGGTTCGGTGCAAAATGTGTTGTTCCTCCTTATTTTCGTGGCTGGAGGGCTCAATTTATAGCCCTCTGACTTTACAAAGATGTCCGCGCGGATGGGGTTGCTTGGCGTGCACTTGTTCATTAAATGCGGCTCCGGCTTTGGACACAAGGAATAAAATTCAAAATCTCGGCGAGAGAATGTTTTTCAACTTCTTTGTTTCGGGATTTTCTTAATTCTTTTGCTTTTTGAGATTCCTTGGAAGGTTTAACTCTAAATAGCAATGCCCATTTTACCCTTACTTTGTTAGAAAAGTTAGGATTGTTAGGAATGTTAGAAATGTTAAAACTTTCGTTAACTTTCTAACGAAAAAGCTACCAACTCAAATTGGAGCACTTACAGTAGCCCCTCGGCGACGGTGCTTTCGAAGGAAGCGGGGTCGTCGATAAGAGTAAGGCTCCATATTTGACAGGACGATCAAGTGATCGAGTGGCTGAACCTAATCAATAGGCTACCTACGTATCCCGAATGGGAATCAAGCCGGTCGTAGTTCGGGTCTTTCGACTATCTTTAGTCTTCGACCCTACTGCTTTAGGAAGGTCGCCCTAAGATTTGACTATTTTTGGGAAGTCACCCTATGGTCTGACTGTTTTGGGGAAGTCACCCTATGGTCTGACTATTTTTGGGAAGTCGCCCTATGATCTGACTGTTTTGGGGAAGTCACCCTAAGGTTTTGACTGTTTTGGGGAAGTCGCCCTAAGGTTTTGACTGTTTTCGGGAAGTCACCCTAAGGTTTTGACTATTTTTGAGAAGTCACCCTATGGTCTGACTGTTTTCGGGAAGTCACCCTAAGGTTTTGACTGTTTTGGGGAAGTCGCCCTAAGGTTTTGACTGTTTTGGGGAAGTCGCCCTAAGATCTGAATGTTTTTGGGAAGTCACCCTAAGGGATGATTGCGATTTATCGCTTTCCTCGTGTTGTGTGTGATAGCGTTTTAGGTGCCTCAAACCTTAATGATGGCATCTTAGGTGCCTCGAATCTTGACGATGGCGTCTTAGGTGCCTCAAACCTTGATGATGGCGTCTTAGGTGCCTCGAACCTTGATGATGGCGTCTCAGGTGCCTTGAACCTTGGTGATGGCGTATTAGGTGCCTCGAACCTTGATGATGGCGCCTTAGGTGGCTCGAACCTTGATGATGGCGTTTTAGGTGCCTCGAACCTTGATGATGGCGTCTTAGGTGCCTCGAACCTTGATTTGAAATGATTTCCTTTGATGGTTTAGGATAGATGGTCCTCTAGTGGACTTTATTTGAAGGGATCGGTTTTACGTCTGCTGCCGAAGGAAAGGATGACCGTGCTGGTCGAGTGGATGGACCTAATGATAGGCTACCTACGTATCCTTAAGAGGGAATCAAGCCGGTCGTAGTTCGAAGATAGCTGGGGATGGTCTTTGATGGTTTGACAGTATTTGAGGTTTGACTATTTTTTTGGGAAGTCGCCCTAAGATTTGATGATAATGTTCTTTCAGAAAAGTAGTTGATTAAGATATGCTTTCATATTTGTCTTTGTGCTTACATGTAGGCGGCGAGGCTACGGGCGATGTTGATGAAGAGTTGTTAGGTTGCCGTTCGTGGGGCGGTTTCTGGCCGACGATTTCTTTGTCTTTGGAGGCATTTTGACTGAAGGAGGAGTTTGGTTGAGTCTGCATCTTCTTTGGTGATCGTCAAACTTGTAGAGGTTTTTGAGCTTGTCTTCACATTGGGACTTCTTGCTTTTGAGAACTTGGTGTCTCTAATCGCATTGTATTTGAGAACTTGGCGTCCCTGACCGATTTGTATTTGAGAACTTGGCGTCCCTGACCGATTGTATTGGAGAACTTGGCGTCCTTGACCTGATTGTATTGGAGAGCTTGGCGTCTACGGCCGGATTGTATTGGAGAACTTGGCGTCCTTGACTGATTATATTGGAGAGCTTGGCGTCTCGGCCGGATTGTATTGGAGAACTTGGCGTCCTTGACCTGATTGTATTGGAGAGCTTGGCGTCTCGGCCGGATTGTATTGGAGAACTTGGCGTCTCGACCGAATTGTATTGGAGAACTTGGTGTCACGGCCGAATTGTATTGGAGAACTTGGCGTCTACGGCCGAATTGTATTGGAGAACTTGGCGTCTACGACCGAATTGTATTGGAGAACTTGGCGTCACGACCGATTTGTAGACACTTGGAGCGGTCTTCATATGTTTGTGGATGTTGAGGCTTTGTTTTCATCCATTTGAGGTCGTCTTTGGTGAAGATCATCCTTGCCGAAAAGGGGGATTACGTTTGAATTCCTGCATTTGTTAGTGAAGAGGAAGATGCATATATGGCATTCATGATGGAGGATGCATGCATAGAACCAAAAATGATTATGAGATGATGCGTTTATTTGCTTTCGAAGATGCACTTGGCCTAAGCTTTTGGCAGGGAAATTACGATTTATGATTTTCAATCACTTAGGATTTTTCCTATTGATTCAAGTTTTGTGCATGCTACATGAGCCCTGGGGAGATTTTTGTGGGGATGCATGGTGATGAGAGGGGATATATGTGTCTGGAGACTGTTTGGGACAGATTTTGAGCAAGTGGAGGATGAGAACCCTTGATCGCGATTTAAACAGCGGTTGTTGGTGAGGTTTTGTCAGCAATATCACATGGACCTCAATCTTGATGAGATTGGATTCGGATCCCGGGTCTTGATTGAAATTTTCCCTCTCATTCTTGGTCATTTGAAGGCGTCTTTGACGAGGCTCTAGGAGCACGTTGATACGAGTGAAGCTTCTTTCATTTGGGTATTTGTGACTTTGACCGAAACCTTATCCGGAGAATGGTTTGATGGAATTGCTAATGCCGGGAGAAACCCTGATCTTGAATTCCGATGCTACGGGAAGCTGCTATGTACCAGGTTCTGAAGCTGAAATTCTTTCTTGCGACTTGATAAAATTCGGGTCCAAAGGACCAGCTTGATAAAGCCCCCGGATCCTGAGTAGGCAAAGTCCGGATTTTGAAGAATTGACTTGGCGAATCTATCTCGTAGTGAAGAACGCAATGTGGACCCAAGGATGACTATAGAAGTCCCATCTTGAAGAGCTGATACAGGAGAACACAGGAGAACCGCTTAGCGAAGCCCCGGCGTGAAGAAACTCGGAAGCGATCCTTTTTGCGAGACGAGTCATCATGTGACCAAGGAGGCACCCATCTTTTCGAGATCTTAGTCAACCAAGTCAATGGACAAGACTCGAAATGTTTACGTGCAGGGGCACATCTTTCGAAAAGTGGGAATGAATCCCGATTTTGTGTATACACACTCGCTTTAGGTTTGACTCTTTTGAGAGAGTATAAGCATCACAAGGTGTGGAAAAGTGTATGGAGGCCCCTGCAGACAGAAAGACAATGTTTGGCTCTATTTTCCTATGATGTAGAAAGAGAAGACTTGTCGAGACACTTGAAAACTTGTCTTATTCATGATGATCACAAGGTTGCTTAAAACCCTTTGTTAATGTTCGGGTTATTCAACTCCTAATTACGATATGAACAAATATTTTGATTAATCACAAGGAGAAGACCAGCGATATCGGGAATCAAGCTCGGAAGGGCGGAAAGTATATAGGGACGATCCTTGATGAGACCGGATTTTTTTTTTTTTGAAATTTGTTTGTGATTTCGGCCAGGACCAATTTACGGTTGCCTACGTTCCCTCCATTATGAAGAGCTCGGGTCGCCGTAGTTCGGGTCTATCCCGAATGAAAAGAGAACGAATGTTGAAATTCGAGGGTGCGAGGACCTTTGGGGATTTTGAGGATTGAATAACATATCCCTTAGAGTGTCCATGAAAGACACGGATGCGAAGCCCAGTGGGACATCCACGGCAAGTGTTTGTGAGGAGAAATGAAATGTTCTCACATGAAGGGAAGGGTTGAATTTGCCCAATCTTTGATTGGTAATTTTGGACCAAGATGGATTAGATTCCAATTTTAAGCAAGCAATGAAGCATTAATTTGATCCTGACATCGAGGATATTAGAATGAAAGCGCTATCCGATAGGAATTGTAGTTGGGTTTAGGGCTTCGATCGGCCATCGGGTGATTTTGGGAAATTTTGACCTCTTAAGATGAGAGGTCGGATTTGGGCCTTTCTTGTTGAACCTCTAAAGATGAGAGGTTGGCTTGTAGGGACGTGTTTGGGAAATCTATGGCGGGGAAGATTGATTGCCTCTAAGAATGAGAGGTCAAATTTTGACTTTGACCAAAGGCGAGGGTAATGGGAGTATCCTCTAAAATAGAGAGGATGGCTTGGGATTGATTTAAGGTAATGGTGAGAGGAAGTCCAAGCTATCGACAACTTTTTTGCGATCTTGCGAGAATTCAGGCTCCTTTTTGATCATTGAGAAGTCGGGGACTTTTGAGGACCGAGCAGTTCTTCTTTTTTTTTCTTTTTGTTTTTTTTTTTTTTTTTGTTTTTTTTTTTTTTTTTGTTTTTGTTTTTTTTTTTGTTTTGTTTGTTTTGTTTTGTTTTTTTTTTTTTTTTTTTTTTTTTTTTTTTTGTGACTTGGAAAGCCTCCTGAGGAGTTGAAGATTATCTTTGTCCTTCCTTCATGGCTTGAGATATTTTGCGCATCGCCGACTCTTGAAGCTAAACTCTTGGGCTCGCTTGGACTTTCTCTCAGTATGGAGCAAAAATGATGGCTAAACCGGGTTTCAAAACACGCCGATCTTGAAATGAAAGGGTAGTGTTTAGTGAGGGTGAGGTAATGGCTTTCCTATGGGTGAAAGGTTTCAACCGCAATCCCTCTTGGATGATCTAAACGAGATTTAAGTCTTCATTGCTTGCTTAAACTTTATATGAGAAAAGATCCATGCAAATTCATCGAGCAACGAGATGATGATGATGAAAGGGATGTGAGCATATGAGATGCAAGATGGGAGTTGGTAAGCCCCCATTTGAGAAGGATATCAATTGGTTTTCTCACTCCGATTAGTTTAAATATTAATCATTTTCGAAGAATTAGTGGTTGAGCGGCCACTGCAAGTGATCATTTTGGATAAGACCATTTTAATTAAGTGTAACGTGGGTGCGCAAGTGATGTCTCGAGTCTAGCAAGAAGAGAAAAAAGACTTATATTAAAAGTTAGGCATTTAACCACTATGTCCAAAATGGACTACAACGACAAATGTCGGGAAGGACTTAGGTGAAAGAAAAGTACTAGAACCTACGAAGGTTGACTCAAAAGACTATTTTAAAGATAGGTAGCCCCCAATCTAGCCGCTCTTTCTTTGTTGAACCATGCATCTATTCTTCGGCCGGAGACGGGAGCTATTGCAGACCTTTCCATCGGGATTTCCTTGGCAATCTCTTTCTTAATCCAACCACTTTCATCGCTGCGATGGCTGATTCACCGACCTCACAAAGGGCGAGTCAAATTCCATTATGCCCACAAGTCTTGGATCACCAAACTCGACCATGTTGACACTCATGTTGTTAGGGAGCGGGTTATTGATGGTATTAGGCCCTTCGGGCATCTCTAACCTCCCTTGCTCAATCAAATTTTGGATTGCCTTCTTCGGGGGACGCAATCATACGTCGAGGTGCCCATGGTGCGATGAAAGGCACAATGCTTGGAGGTATCCAAAGAAGCGTTGGGGTTTCTTGGGCGATAATTATCCAAAGGCCGGAGCAAATCTTCTTTTACCAATCCTTTGAAGATATCGCTTAAAGGCATTCCAAGGTTTCTCAAGTCTTGGAGCGGGATGCGGATGCATCGGGCTTCTTGGGAACAAAGGAAGTGGCATTGTTACAGTCTGTCCCGCGTAGCCGATCGCCTCTTTGCCTTTAGCGAAAGCGAGAGTAGTGTTGGAGGGAGGAGCCCGATATCCGTGGCGAGTGCGGCGGTCGAGCTGGCTGATTGTAAGCCTTTTCAAACTTAGCCGGAATTAACCATTGCACGCAAGTCGGCGTAGGGGAAGTGGGCGAGGGAAGCTCTCAAATGCGGCTTCAAGCATGGCGAAAGATGTCTAAGCTTGCTCCTCGTCGGAGGGAGGAATGGCCATTTCTGAGCTTCAAGTTCCACCTCTTATAGAAATCCCCAATATTCTCATTAGGGCGCCGCATCGTTGTTTGCGGAGTCAACTCTGTTTGTCTCCCATTCCAAGTTGGCTTTGTACTTATACGTGAAAGTGCGTAATCTGTTCCCAAGTAGCCCTAGCCTGCCGCAATCGGAAAAACCATTTCAAAGCCCCCGACTTCAAAGAGAGACTAAAGTAATCGGCCAGCTATTTGGTTTGTGCATCCCTTAGCCTTCATTGCCAAAGTATAGGTGTCCAAGTGAGTTTTAGGGCATGCACTCCCGTCAAACAATTCCAGAGTGGGCATCACAAACTTGTGAGGCGGGGGACAATCGAGTCGGGATACGTAGGCCGAAGAGCGAGTGTTCTTTGGCGGTCAATTCGGCAATCTGTGCTTTCATTTCCTTGTGTTGCTCCATAAACCAAGCCAATTGGGGATCCAAAGGTGGAGCCATAGCGTTCAAACCGGTGAGCTGAAGAGAGGAGTTACCAGCTGGCGGCTGCTTGGTGGAAGGGATACCATATTCGGGGCATAGGTGAAAACTTGTCCTTGGCCCAAATTACCACAGGGAGTGTAGGTAGGAGCTTGGGCAAAAGGATAAAACCCGGCGGCTTCTTTGTTGGCTTTCCATTAGCGGGGAAGGCAGATGCGGACTGAGGTAGCCGGATAGCTCGGATTTCGGAGTGAGGCCCATAAGTAGGCTTGAGTGTGGGCTGCTTTGTCTGGATTGTTGAATTGCATGGCTGTGGCGAAAGGTGTGTAACCGGGGGATCTTGCGGTCTGGTGATTCGGATGACACGGGATGGAGGCTTGATAACCCATAGAAGTCTGAGTGAGAAATGGATTTGTGAGAGCTGTGTGAGGAGCGGTGAGCTAGTACCATTACGAGTGGGACTCCTGATTGTTGCCGAACCAAAGCGGGGTGGTATCCCAAAGCTGTTCTTTGTGAAGGTCAGGATTGATTGGTCCCGGCGAGGTGGGATCCCCATTCTTTGTGGCATTCCGGGGTAGCCCCAAGCATGAGAAGATATTCCGTGCGATTTTGTCCCAGCTGAGGGGCCCAGGAATTGGCTCGTCTCGTCGGGCTGCGGGGATCAGTGGTCTGCATTTGGGAGCTGGCTGACCCGGAGGCCGAAGCATGGATTACGGTGGTAGTACCGTGGGAGGCCGGTGGTGGCATCACAGGAGTAGTCGGGCGACCAAGAGTGGGGTTGAGGTCTTCCTCTTCTTCCACGGTGAAGGTGCCATACGGGTTGAGGCGGCGGCCGGACCATGGCTCTTAATAGCCTCGATAAGGCTATTCGGATGTGCTTCTGTCGCACTCTCATACGTTACGCTAGCGATTCCATTCTTGTTGCATGCGAGGAGTCCGGGAGGCGGAGTGACGTTGTCCCCATCGTTACCGGCGATGCGAGACATTACGAAACCCGGAGTTGAAACAAACGACGAAGGCGACGATGCGCTTGACTCTTCCCAGCTGATCAAACGGTGACCCGGTGCCGAAACCAAGCTTTGTGCGGAGGCTGCGGGGGAAAGACACGAGGGTTCGGATGGCGGGAATTGAAGGTGGGTAGGTGTTTGGGCTCAAGGCTCGTGCAACATGCAATTATTTGTTCATGTTTACTTAAAACACGTTTTATTAACCTAATCGGTTGGAAAAGATTGCTCTTTTTTTTTGCAAACTACTCGATTCTGGATCGGTGGGCCCCGTCACTACGTCTATAAGCCCCTCGTATTCCACTGTATTTCGACCTCCCGGGGTGGACGGCCCCGGGCGAGGGTCCTATAGGGCAAGCGGGTCCCACCGGCCAGAAAGAAAACGATCCTAGAAGTCGGCGGGTAATCGAGTCTTAACGGGCATTCGATGTAAATTACGGACAAAGGCGACGTTAAAGTCAAGATCGTGTCCGAGGAGCTCGACGAAAAGTCGGCATGATTTGGATCGATAAATGTCCGCTATTGATCTTGACTTGTCGTCGGTTAAGCCGTAATTAGGCATGGAATAACCGCTAATCCTTGATGACTCGGTGTCATGCTTTGGGAGTCGGTGTATAATTTGTGCCGGTCGGAGCCGAAGTCAAGGCGCCGGTCAATATCTTGGTCAAAGTCTGCGGCGGAAAGCCGGCATGACTTCGGCGATTAGGGACCCGAAAGATATTGAGTCGGTATGCCGACAAAGGCTTGAAAGGAAAGGTCTATACACGGACGGGGCATGACACAGACCCGGACTAAAAACCAACCGGGTCTCGGACAAAGTGTGTCACGGACAAGTGCATGGTCGACACGAGGCTCCATGGGATGTTTGGGTAGTCCTGTGCTCATCCGAGAGGCGTAATAAGACCAAACGGACCGCGACAAGGATTTCCCCGGGTTAGGGACGTAGTGTGCAGTGTACGGTCACGTGCGCGTAGTGTGCAAGCAGTCTATATTCTTTTTCTGAGTAAAATAGGAAATTTTTTATGTGTCTTAAAAATATGATGCATGATTTTTTTTTTGAAAATTTTCTTCTTTTTTTTTTTTTGAAAATCCTTTTTTTTTTTTTGAAATTTAATGAACACGTAAGCACGAAAATTCCGACAGTTAGGGACATTATTCCGACAGTCAAAATTTTGACTTTCTCCGAGGCGGCCAAAACAACACGAAAACTGTGCAAAAATCAACACACACAAAGCAAAGGATTTTCAAATGTTGAGACGGAAGCTTGACCCTCAAAAGCTTTTCCCTTTTTTTTTTGAAAACGGTGATACCGGTACGTGGGATTGTTAGACCACAATTTATCCCCGACTCGTGTTAGGAGGCGATAACGGGAAGTTTAATGGTTTCCACCAATATACCAAATATCATTTTTTTTTTTTAGAAAAAGCTTATCTTCCCCAGCGGAGTCGCCACTGTGATGTACCCGATTTTTTTTGTGAAAATCAAAACGGAGTCGCCACGCCATTTTTGTTTTAAGGGCCAAAACTTTGAAAAAAGTCCGAGATCAGAGATTTAGGTTCGGAGGTCACGTTACGCGTCGGGAAGGACGTTAGTGTGCACCCGACGCGCCTCGTAAAACGAGTCTTCCAAGCTGAAAATCATTTGTGTGTGTGTGTGTGTGTATGTTTTGGCCAAAATAAGTTGAAATTCAGAAAAGTAAAAATTGGGATATCTTTTTAAGACTTTAAACTGATCCCATGATTTTTTGGAAGATTTTTGGGTTGAGATTTGGTACTCAAAAGACCTTTTGAAGTTGAGAGCCATTTCTGCCAGAAAGAAAAAGGCAGTGGACCTTTGATTTTGAAATGGATTCAAGGGTCTTAAAACTTCATAATCTGGATAAACTCAGAGAATGAAAGTTGTTCTAGACACCTTAAATAAAGTCTGTGCGAAGGAATTTTCAATTTTGGAGAATATTTGAGGGGTCAAAACCTTCTTGAAACCTCAGATATGAGATCTGGATTCCCAGAAGCTGATGAACTAGCCTCTGAAAGAAAATTTGAAAAGAGGAGTTTTACTCACCCAAAAAATAAAGTAAAAATATGTCTGGAAAGATCTGGATGTTGGCTACAAAAAGTATTTTGTAGTCAATACCAAATTCCAAGTTCATCTGTGTCCAAAAATTAAGACCATGGACTGAGGTCTGAGAAAATTGCTACTGGACAGCAACTTCTCAAGAAAGAAAATATGATTTTAAGGGGGGGTTTTGCATCTATGCTTGTCCCCATTTCCCTAGGTTTTGGTTAGTGATCACTAGACATTTTAGTGGTGAATCAACTATACCAAACCATCCTTGGGGTACATTAGGACTAAGCACTTCATTTGCTTGGGAAGGGGAATTTTATCCTTTGAAATCAAGATTTTATGCTTGAAAATGGTTTTTAGGGTTTTGAAAATGAGTTTTCTTTGTGAGAAAGTAAGAAAACTTGAAAATAATTTTGATCTTTGTAGAAGATCATCCATGGAGATGGTCTTCCATGGTGATCTTCTTAGATCTAGAGCAAGAAGATGAAAGAACTACATTTTGTAGTTTTGAAGATGCATGCATGGATGAGATTTAGGGTTAGGAAGAGGAGGGTTTACCAATCTTCCTTGTGTTCTTGAGTGTTTGGCTTGAGTGTATGAGTGTTTAGGGCTTTAATATGAGAGTGAGTGGATGAGTATGAGTTGGGAAAGATTGGAGAGAAAATGGTGACAATTCAAGTGAATTCTCACTGTTTTCTCTCTATATTTCGCCAGAGGTTCGGTGCAAAATGTGTTGTTCCTCCTTATTTTCGTGACTGGAGGGCTCAATTTATAGCCCTCCTGACTTTACAAAGATGTCCGCGCGGATGGGGTTGCTTGGCGTGCACTGTTCATTAAATGCAGCTCCAGCTTTGGACACAAGGAATAAAATTCAAAAATCTCAGCAGAAAATGTTTTTCAACTTGCTGTTTCGGGATTTTCTTAATTCTTTTGCTTTTTGAGATTCCTTAGAAGGTTTAACTCTAAATAGCAATGCCCATTTTACCCTTACTTTGTTAGAAAAGTTAGGATTGTTAGGAATGTTAGAAATGTTAAAACTTTCGTTAACTTTCTAACGAAAAAGCTACCAACTCAAATTGGAGCACTTACAGGATGGTATTCCAATCTGACTCGGTGCAAGGAGGAACGACGGAGGGAATAGATCCATCCAAGAAACCAAATTTGCGTCTTGCTTCGAGAGCGGTCTGTATATCACCAGCCCAATCATCATAGTTATCACCACATAAGCGAGTAGGGGTTATGAAATCACCAGGTCGATCTTGGGGACCTAGGTAGAAGGGAGAGTTATATTCAATCTTCAAAACCGGTGGAGGCCGCCCATCACCACCGCCGGCCAAGACTTGTTCCGCCATTGTCAAGAGCTTGTGTATGGAGGCTTTGATATCATGTAGAAATTTAATTTGGGTAGAATTTCTTGTGTTTATTCTTCTCTCAAGGAGGAATTATATAGTAACATAGTTTTAGGAACAGGAAATCATAACGAAAAAACAATTCTATTCCAAATCAACTATCCTATTCCAAAACAGACGCAAGGAAAAGGAAACTAAATCTGTGTTGCGACACTGGGAGCGGACGCTCCCCAATTCCAGAGACTTGAAACGGAAATTGGCCTATTGGGAGCAGGCGCTCCCCCTCCTTGGGAGCGGACGCTCCCAAAGGCAGTAACCTGCGTCACAATATCTATAGTATAAATTAGGGAAGGGTGTGAACAGTTCTTTTAACAGTGTTAATGGCCGAAATTTCCATTTTGCCCTCACTATTTTGTCCCTTTTCCATTTTGCCCTTAAAAAAAAATAATTTAAAAAAAAATTTAAAAAAAAAATTACGTGACCTTGAACAAGGGCATGTACTAGTGTGTGTGTATATATATATATATATATATATATTAATAATGCATTAATGATCCATATGTATATCATTAAGTGATCAAATGATTTCAAAATCAATAAGCTTTTTCATGCTTTTTATAGTTTAATGGTATACTTTTTGAGTAGGTCTGCTGAGAAACGCGTTTCTTCATAACTATAGAAAAACGTGTTTTTAATAGCCAGAAGCTTTGTATTTGATATCCAGAAAAAAAAAACCCAAGGCCAAGACCAAAGCATCTGGATATCTAGAAGCTTTGAGTTTGATATCCAGAAACTGTTAGGTGCATATCCAGAAGTATGTGAAATGCATATCCAGAAACCGCAGGTGCATATCCAGAAACTGTTAGGTGCATATCCAGAAATGTGTTAGGGCATATCCAGAAATTGCTATTGAAGGTTTCTGGATATCCAGAAACCTTCAAATGTATATCCAGAAATCATCGAATGAATATCCAGAAACATTTTGAAGGTTTCTGGATATTCATTTGAAGGTTTCTGGATATCACTTTCATAAGGTTCTGGATATCCAGTTCATTGTCGCGCGACAAGTCGGGACCCGTTTCTCCATAACTTATGGAGCGCGTTTCTCCCTAGATTTTGGCATACTTTTTAGTCATCGGTGCATTATAAAAAAAATCAATTTTTATGAAGAATCCGACCAAGTCTATATAAGGAAATCCTTAAAAAATAAAATTGTAGAATACGTAAGAAGAGGATGGAAGTAAAGGATCTTTTGACAAATTACTTGAGAACTATAAAGAGATTTATGTTGATTGGCTCAAAACAATTGAGAAAATGATGTTATTGAAAATAGGAAAAAATTGCAAATATAGTACCCAACTATATAGCTTGTTTGGTTTTCATATCTAAACTAGTTTTCGTTGTATCGTTGTAACCATATTAACTCATCTGTTTTGGATGCTCGTTTAAGGTAAATAGGGCTAACAACATTCATTTTTTCAGTTAAATTGACATATACAATGCATGCGCACCATTTTTTAAGAGTAAAACAGGAAAATCATTGCAATTGAAACAACACAATTACTAAAAGTTTTAAGTGTAAATTAATATATTAAAAGGTGAACTAAAATAATTTAAAAGTGGTTATAGTTTAAAATAATTTAAAAGGCGAAAATATTAATGAGAAACTTTGTCAAGAAAATGATGGTCTAAATCTAAAATTAAGAGAGTTTTCATTAAAAGTTACAATCAAATCAAAAGGATTTCATAGCCAAATATAAAGTTTTGCTTACAAAAAGGGAAATAATTGAGTTTGAGCAAGTTAAAATGAATTTTAAAATACAGAAAATTTTTGGAGAAACCTGTTTCTCTATCTATAAGTATAAAAAATCATATTTTTAAATATATCGACTTGGTGTTTTAAAGCCTAAACTCACTTTTTTAAGGTCTAAACTCGCTATTTTATTTTTTAGCTTAAACTCATTGTTTTAATACCTAAACTCACTATTTTATTTTCTAGGTATTTTAAGGTCTAAACTCAATGTTTTAAGGTCTAAACTTGATATTTTTAAGAATGAAAGTGAGCTTTTTATAACTTATAAAAAAATAGATTTCCACTAAAACTTATTCTTTAAAATAACAACTAGTCACCAACCCGTCGGTACCCGACGGGGATATGGAATTGCTTGAACCAAGTTAAATGGCTTACAAAATATGTTTTGATTATTTGCTAATTATTGATGAGAGTAGAATAAAGCCACGTTTGGGATTGCGGTGAAAGTGAGTAAATGAACGTTCAACCCAAAAGTCGACGCGAAAGAATGTTTGGGGAAAGGAATTGCGATCACGTCCGAAGTCCGTATAACGTGAAATACTGCGTTCCCATGAAGGCCCCATCTGATACACAGTTTATAAAAAGGAGATTTTTAAGACGAAACAGTTTATAAAAGGAGCTTTTGAAACGGAACATTTTCTTTTAAAATGTGTATGGTGTATCAAATCAAAACGCTAATTTAAGCGTAACAAAATATTACAATGGCATATTTACCCTTCTAAAAATACTCCTTTCGTTCTGAACACTTTTTTTTTCTCTTTCATAAATACTCCCTCCGTCCCACCTCACTTGATACTAATTTCCATTTCGGGCCGTCCCACCTCACTTGATACTGTCCAAAATGGTAAGTTTTTACTCTCACAACATCAATCAAATCACTATTATTCCCACTCACTCTCTCTCCTACTTTACCTTTTATACTCACAATATTTTTTCTCTCTTGCTTTTTCTTAGTTATCGTGCCCACCTCCTTAGTATCTAGTGAGACGGGACGGAGGGAGTAAGTATTAATAATAAGATACATTTTTTAATAAAAAAATATAATATATTAAAAAATTACTATTAACATGTCCAGATTGAAAATTTATTTTGGTGAATAATAACGATTTTCTTGTCAAAAGGCATATTTTAAAGTTAACTACAAAAATCAAAAAAAAAAAAACCCGTTAACTACAACTGGAAAAGTGACTTAGTATAGTCTACTTCTCCCTCTCTAACTCCCTCTCTAAAGGCCACACACTCTCTCTCTCTAGACTCTCTCTCTCTAGACGGAATCCATGGATTCCTCACGCCAACCCTCGACGTCTCCATCTCCGGCCAAGCCCCCGTTCCGCCGCTAACACACAGAGTTCAAATTTTGAGATCGCTGCACGACAATCGAGGACGGCTGCCTTTTTGATTTCGATTAATCGGTGAAAATGTTCGTGAAGAAGCTAGTGGAGAAGGCTTCGCTAAAGAAGGTAAGTACAGTAATTTCACTTTGCTTTCACAATTTCGATTTCATTTCTCTGTTATTATCAATGGATCAGATTATGTGTTCTTCGTTGATTTGAAGTTTGAAGTTTGGTCTGTTGATTGAAATTTGAAAGGCTAATTTATTTGAGATAGTCACGACAGATACTCAAATCGCAATGTTATTGCTTTGCTTTGATGGAATAGATCGTCACGACAGATACTCAAATCGCAATGTTGTCTTTTTTGATGTACGCGCAAACTCCTTTGTTGTTTTTTTAGTATGCATTATAATCCTGATGTTTGAGGAGCTTCGGTTTTTATTAACCAAGTCCTATTTTAACTGAAAATAGATAAATATGAAATGACTGGATGGAATCCAAGGACCTATTTATGTTGGAACTGGATGTGTCTTCAGAAGGCAAGCACTATATGGATACGACACTCCAGTTAAGAAGAAGGCACTGTGCAAGACTTGCAATTGCTTACCTAAATGGTGTTCTTTGTTGTTTTGGATCTCGTAAGAACAAAAATTTAAGACTTCCAAGGACAAAAAGAAGAAGACTAAGAACAAGGAGCTTTCCACACGTGTTCACGCGCTTGAAAATATTGAGGAAGGAATTGAAGGTAAGAAATGCTCAGAAGTAATAATTTCATTGCATTTCAAATGTTCTTTTAGTATTCTCTTACTTGTTGTCAGTCCCATATCCCCTTTAGTGCGTGCTAACTTGAATCTTGATGACCAGGAATAGATAGTGAAAAGTCAACCATGATGCCCCGCATCAAGTTTGAGAAGAAGTTTGGGCACACTGTGTTTATTGCTTCAACACTTATAGAAGATGGGGGAGTTCCACCGGGTGCAACTTCGCATCACCGTTAAAAGAAGCCATCCATGTCATTAGTTAATGCTTTGTTAGTCCTTGCTCGATGTAAGTTTCTCCTTCCATCTCTGTTCTCATTTTTACTGTTGTTTTTTGAGAAAAGAGATATAAAAGGAAAATACAAACTCTTATTTTGAACTTCATATCTTAACATGGTAATAATCCAAAATCCGAGCAAAAATTTTAAGGACTTGATTTAAGATCCATAGCTGCTAACAAAAACAATATGCAGGAAAAATAATTCACAAAATGATGCTTGAATCTCGTAAAATTTAATTTAATATCCATTCCAATATTCTCGCTCAGTTTTACCGTTATACGTCACACAAAGTAAGCAAGCTAAGTGACACATTCATGCTACTTTAACAGCATAAATGATTAAACTCGGAATGTTGAACAAAATAAAACTCTTTCAAGCAATGGAGGCTAGGTTAAACAAAGTAAAACTCTTTCAAGCAATGGAGGTTTTCTTCGAGAGGTAAGCTTTATACAGTTCTCATGAAAAGGTTCCCGAAGTTTATTTTCTCTAAGATTTTCTCGCAATCCATGCAGATCAAACAGATTTGGTGTAGAGGAACGGCATGTTGTTGGAGAAGTTGTGTGTCGATGTGCCCTTTGCCATGATTCGTAGATATGGTTCTCCAAAAGAAACCAGTATTGGTCCCTATATCCAAAATTTAGTTATATTGTTGAATATGAGAGAGATGAGTACAAAAGAGTGTACTTAAACGTGTGTGTCTAAGTGTCAAATATTCTCTCGCATCCCAATAAAATTTAAAAATAGCAAAAAATAAAAAGAAAAACTAAGACAAAATACAATAAAAGTGTTTTTGAAAATACTACGAATACCGAAAATCATGACTGTCAAATATTTCCTTATACACCACATTCGGCGTCTTGTCGTCCGATGCATCGTCCGAATCACATATAATAACTTTAAGACCATTTTTGCTAGTAACTCTAGATAATGCAACATACAACTGCCATGGCCCGAAAACCGGTGTTGGAAGATATAAACCAACATGAGAGAGTGATTGCCCCCGGCTCTTATTTATTGTCATAGCAAAAGACACGGAAAGTGGAAATTGTCTTCGCTTGAATCTCACCGGAAATTTGGACAAATCCGAAGGAGACATTACCATTCTAGGTATTGTCACTTCCATTCCCGCATTCTTCCCGAAAGCATCTTCCCTACAACAACGTGCTTACCTATACATGTTGAAGAAATTAGTTTTACATTTTACACAATTTAGAATTTATATTTAGTAATGATTACCTAATCGCGTAACAATTAATCTGGTGCCATTGCATAATTCTAAGGCCTGGTTGAGATTTCTCAAGAGCATAACTATACATTCAACCTTCGCCTTAAGAATATGGTTCGGCAATCTGAACATTTGATCATATTTAAAAATTACGGTGAGAAAACATCTTCATTCCCCGTGTCATCCTCCTCTTCTACACATATCGCATCAGAACTCAAGTATATCTTCTCCTCTCCAGGAAATAGTGACATAACATAATCATTAATACTATACACCGTATCGTTAGTTGGAGCAAGGACAGCTCGACTATGGAAAAATCCTTCGACATCCTTGTTTCGTAATAAGTCAGGATATATGCATTCAACGATTTTTGGAATAGGATTTGAAGAATCTCGAACCAATATTTCCTGGGTCAAACTAATATCAACCTCTCCGTCATTATCTTCCCCAGCAACACCGTCTCCAATCGATAATATCCATTGAGCAAAGTCTCTTATCTCCTCGGCCCGATCAAGAACCAACCTACATTAAGTTTGATGCAATTTAATTAATTATAACGACTCAAGAACACGTAACCACATTAATAATGAATAAATAATGATTACCTGCAATCTCATGTTTTGAGTCAACCTTAGTACCTCATAATAACTCCAAAGATAAGACGAACAAATTAAGGCATGAACAATATCATGCCCCGTTACCTTTAGGAACAATCGGTAGAATCCGCCTAAAGTCACCTCCAAGTACAACAACCACACCACCAAACGGCTTTTCGAGCATCCGCCATTTGTTGAACGTAAGACATCCCGTATAAAGCTACGATCGACGGCCTCAAAACAATGTCTATGCGCCATTGGAGCTTCATCCCAAATAATTAGCTTTGTTTTTTGTAGAAGTCCCGTCTCATCCGTACTGTGCCTTAATTTATCGCAAGTAGAACTCTCATCGACCTGTATAGGGATGCCAAACCTTGAATGTGCAGTCCTACCCTTACGAAGTAGCAAAGAAGCAATTCCACTGGAAGCTACTGGAAGAACAATTTCCCCCTGCTTCTTAAGGCAGAACACAAAGTCCTCCATAAGAATGTTTTACCGGTACCTCCATAACCATATAAGAAAAATACACCACCATCTCCCCTATCAACAGCTGAAAAAATATTAATGAGAAACTTTGTCAAGAAAATGATGGTCTAAATCTAAAATTAAGAGAGTTTTCATTAAAAGTTACAATCAAATCAAAAGGATTTCATAGCCAAATATAAAGTTTTGCTTACAAAAAGGGAAATAATTGAGTTTGAGCAAGTTAAAATGAATTTTAAAATACAGAAAATTTTTGGAGAAACCTGTTTCTCTATCTATAAGTATAAAAAATCATATTTTTAAATATATCGACTTGGTGTTTTAAAGCCTAAACTCACTTTTTTAAGGTCTAAACTCGCTATTTTATTTTTTAGCTTAAACTCATTGTTTTAATACCTAAACTCACTATTTTATTTTCTAGGTATTTTAAGGTCTAAACTCAATGTTTTAAGGTCTAAACTTGATATTTTTAAGAATGAAAGTGAGCTTTTTATAACTTATAAAAAAATAGATTTCCACTAAAACTTATTCTTTAAAGTAACAATGACACTTTGTCTAAACTAAATTCTAGGATGGCTAAGCTCGATTAGGTTTTAAGCATTGGGTAACAATTTTAAAAGTGGTTTGGGCTATAAGAAACACAATTTTGGTAAAGAGTGCGGAGAGGCCTTTAAATCATAACTCTAAAAGAAAAGATTTTTGAAAAATATAGAGTGAGACCCGGGGGCGGACCCATGGTCAAAATGAAGGGGATTCACAAATTACATTACCAAAAAACTTCAAAAAAATAATTGTTTGTTACATACCTATCTATTTTGATTCTTCCTTTCTTGTCAAGGGATTGGACTGAGCTGATAAGTGGGATGCACTTAGTAGCTTTTTTTTTTTTTTTTTTTTTATATGTCAACATTAATTTTAGGGGTTTCACAGCCACCCCTTTGGATGTGCCTGTATCCGCCCCTAGTGAGACCTAAGGGGAAAGGATTTTATATATTCATTTCTTTTTCACTTTTTGCCCTATAAGGCATTTTCATTTAACAAAGTCAAAATATGTCGTGATTTTGAGGGATTGAATGTAGACCCTCAGATGTAGCCACATCTTTCCTCATATCATTAGAAATTTGGCAAGTTCATGTTGGTCTAGAGAAAGAAATTAAGTATGTCATGTTGTATTCACATCTCTGAAAAGCAATATATCCAACTTTTAGTGCTTTGATAGTGGGTGTTTAAAGAACATGACAGGTGCGAGTTCCTAACTAACTACACCTCTTTCATTAGAGGAAACGTAAATTATGGAGGTGGTGCTTAAGTTACGATTAACATGTTTGAAAAAAAAAAAAGTTAAACAAGAAAATGGAATAAAATTTGATGGTTTTTTTTTTTTTTTTTTACGAAACCGTTAGAATATTTACAAACCGAATAACCAATTAAAAATGATAAATTGCAAATAAGCAGTGTTCTAAAAATCGGCCTAGGCGGCCGCCTAGGCGCTAGGCGGCGGCCGGGCGCCGCGACTTTAGGCTAGGCGGGGCAATTAGGCGCTAGGCGGGCTAGGCGGGGCTAGGCGGTCTAGGCGGCTGGGCGGGCTGGGCGGGATTAGGCGGGACTAGGCGGGGCCTAGGCGGGATTGGGAGGTCTAGGCGGTCGAAGAGTTGGCGTTCGAGTTTTTAGATGCGTTCGACCATAACGGGTGTAACTTTTGATTCCGGAGGAGTTACGGGACGCACAGCATATCAAAACGACCGTCTTTTCGAGAGGAACAAAAGTCATCGGGCTATGCCCCCTGAGCGGCCCATAAATAGGCCAAAAAACGCTTCTAAGGGCCTCAAAAGACCTTCTGAAGTTTTTATCCGTTTTTTCATTGTTTTGGACATTTTCGTAATTTTGCAGTTTTAGGGTTTCTTTTCAGAAGGATTTTTTCCAGACTTTATATACTTTATGTTAGGGTTTTGAGAAATGACGCCGTCTTCTAATGTTATGGTTCAATGACCGAAATACCCTGACCCATAGTTGAGTTGTTCAAGATTTATACATTTATCCTCTTGAATTTGACACTATGGACAGAAACTATGGAATATATATAAAAATGTGTGTAAATTCGCGGCCCCGCCTAGGCGCTCTAGGCGCTAGGCCCGGCCTCGCCGCCTAGGCGCCGCCTAGCAATTTTTAAAACCTTGCAAATAAGGATCTAAAGTTTGGGGGATCATTTGTAGAAAGGGATCCAATGTTTTAGAACTTGCAAAAAAGAGTATAAAGATAACAAGTATTAACAAATAATATTTTTTTACAGAATCGTTAGGAATTTCTGTTAAATAAGGGTTTAGAGTTAAATAAGGTCTGAAATAACTAATTTTTAGCTAATAGGGGTCTGATTTAATGGATATTTCTAACTGTTTAATCAAAAAATCATTAATTACTAAAACTTGTTATCTTTAGATTTTTATTTGCGAGTTTTGAAATATTAGGCTCGTTTATAAAAACGATCCCCAAACTTTATACTCTAATTTGCCAATTACCCATTAAAAAAAACTTGTAAAACTATAACTAATCTACAATTGTCCCAAAACAAACTGCAACTATTTTTTGGGGATGGAATGTATATAACCTTTATAAAAAAAAAAAAAAATAAAAAAATCAATCTTTCACTAAAATTATATTTACAAATGGTAACCCCACAATTACTGTACCTACAAATCCCACGTCTTCTTCAATCAATCCATCTCCAGAAAACACTCCAAAATACACATTATAACTCACCCTCACCATATCCTACCACAAACCTACGGGCGGATCTAGTCTTTAAATATCAAATATCAAGCTCACGCCATTTCAAAATCTTGAATTTGCGTCTTCACAAACCCCAAGCATAACCCTTCCTAAACACACAAAAACAAAATTCACAAACCCCAAGCATAACCATTCCTAAACACACAAAAACAAAATCAAAAAATACCACCAGCCCATCAATAATTAAATTAAATCTATTTACAATTTCATCCCTATTCAACCCCTAAACTCATTACATTGATCGTCATCATCAAAATCACAAATTCCGTCAAAAACGGGTCCATTAGAAGATCTGCAGCAGAAGGTCTAACCCTAGGCTGAGCAAGGCACTTCTCAATAAAAGCCTTCACCTCCGGATCCCTCACCTTGTTCATGGCCTGAGGCCACTCACTCCTGATGTCACCTTTCGATATATCTTTGCAACATTGTCACACTCGCTATATGGTAACTCCATAGTCACCATCTCGAGTACGCACATCCTAAATGAATAAATATCGATCAATTTCCGTATAATCCGTCATTGTAGAGCTCGGGAGCCATGAATTCCGGCGTCCCAAGTATTGGAATGTGCAGAATGGTTCTTACCTACTATCGCTGCCAACCCCAAATCACCTATTTTCACCTGTTTACAAGAGGGAGAAAGACCTGAGTTTCTAAAAGTATCATAACGTCGCGGTAAGTTCCTTCACCATGCCGTATTATGGGGATAAAGATTATATTCACATACGAATGAATATAATAATATTGCATGCAGTATTAAAGATATATACATCGCATGCTAACTTTCTGTGTCATTTTCGATTTAACGAGAAACTTCATGGAAGCTGATTTGCTCCAAAAGCAACTTTCGAGTCGAATTCCCTTAATAAAATAGCTATAACCTCGTCTCAAATCCATTAAAATTTATGTAAATTAGTGATTTAGGATCAGTCTTGCATTAACTTTTCAAAAAGGATTTGAGGATACTGAATAATCGCCAGTTATATCATTTCCATTTCTGATTCTCTGTATCAAAGTTTACAAATTCACTTTTACAATTTTAGGAAACAGATAAGCATATTCATGAAAACGGGTGAATGACCAAAATATGCAACGCAATTTAGTGTTTTTGGTGCAATTAATTTAAAATGCATCACAAAGCGCTCACTTAATGCAACATATTTATCAAATTTGCTTTAAATAACGCACTGCGTTTCAAATAACGCAACGTATTTTGAAAAGTACGCCGACTTATTCAAACGAAAATCGCATTATTTAAAACAAATTTAACCAGTACGTTGCATGATGTCGTAACTTATATTATATTGCATTTCGGCTATTTTTCCTATAAAAACAAAAACGGAAATAGTCAAAACTAAGCAAGTTGATTAAGAATTAATTAGATAGAAAATATACCTGACCAATATTGCCATTGATGAAAACATTGCTACAATTGAGATCCCTGTGAATGACACAAGGCTCAAAAGTGCGTATGCAGATAATCCAAGCCCTTGAGGATCTGTTTGGACCATTTCTTCACCGCCTTCATTGAAACCTGCTTATGCTTTTTCCGGTAATCTCTCAAATTCCCCGACGTACAAGCTTCCCGTTATGAAATTCAACGTGTTCCGATCCTCGTTCCGCCATTCCCGATACAAATGGATTATGTTTTTGTTCTTCAGCAGTCGTCAGTAGCCGGACCTCCGAGTAAAGCCGCTCAATCATGGCATGATCTTCTCGAAAATGTCGTAATTTCACTTGATTCCAAGCCACCTCAATGCCTTCTTCCTGGTCAAATGCTCTTGTACACTTTCTTCACAGCACCGGAGCCGAGCAGTTCGGGTTGTATCGGCCGTATCGTCCGGTTGATCCACTTCTACAAATGGCTCCGTGTCCTGATCTCCAGGCTCGGAATCTACTCCCGGCATCTTCAATCATAACAAAAATCAATTAATCGTGAAATTAATTCTATTTATTTTATTTTGGGCTTTTAATCGATATGAGCAAAATAAATAAAAATTGGAAATGGAAATGGAAAAAGAAGAAGATTTTACCATGTAGGAAAGAACTCTGCGCGAATGTTAACTTCGGAAGATTGGGAAAACTGAAGGGTTTTGGAGCGGGGCTTTATACGGGGTTGAGGGTTCGGAGTTAAAATTTTTAACTCTTCGTGGTTTGCCGTAAAGTCAACTCAGGTTAGGTGATTGGGCTAACGGCTGTCCCATTTGAGTCGGGTTGACTGTGCAAAAGTAAGGAAGAACTTAAAATGACTTTCAAAACCATCTACTCCCTCCGCTCCTAGGAAGCGTGGATAAAAATTGTGTTACAAGAATTAAGAAAAAATAGAAAAGAGAAATAAGTGAAAGAGATATTTATTTAGGTATTTAAAAATTAAATAGATATAGAATGAAATGGATGAATAGTAAATTGACGGTGTCGCGAAGGTAAAAGTTAAAAACAGCCAGTGAGAACGAATTTAAATAAGTGGAATAAGAAAATTCTTTGTCATTTTTAGCCATAAATTCACACTAATCCGAAACGTACCAAAAAGAAAAATAAGTTCACACTAATGTGGGACGGAAGGGAGTATATTACAGCAAGATGAAAACCGATTTATCCGCCGAGATAAATAAATAAGATACTGAGTATCGAGATTGATTTTCACAAATTAAATTCCTTTGATGGATCAAAATTCCTCCATTTCTCTCAACCGTCTATAACTATCAGCCTTCCCTGCTAATTGTTAATACAAATAAGGGCTATGATTAAATCTCATAAATCAATTCTACGTTCTAAAAACTAGTTTCTGCAAAATTTAACCCTCACTACTTTCTCACTCGGCATCAATTGCGCATTCCCACTCTTCACGAAGCTTCGAATCGAATCGGGACCATCCGTGTGTGTCTGGGAGAAAAGTGTTTCGTGTTTGTTTTCTCTTCGCGTTCTTACTTCACAAACACACACATAGTTTACAATAGTCTTCCACCACAATTTCCATCGATTTCTTGATATAAATAAAAATACTAAACTGGGTACTCAGGCTCCGAACGAAAAATTAATTTGTCAATTTTTTTGTATTTTGCTTATAATTTTATGTTTTTATTTGATGAAGTAGCATATCATTTTTTGGGTGATTTAAATCTATTTTATATCAATCAAGATATTTACATTTATAAATTCGTGGAGAATTTTTTACTATAACTTTTGTTGTATACCCCTCCGTCCCAATAAAAGCTTATTATTAATAGTAATGTTAACATATATATATTAACTGCTATTATGCATTAATTAATACTATTAATAGTAATAGGTAATATATATTAACAATTGAAATTTGAACAATAACAATGAATTATTGTTGTTGTTATCGCTTAACTTCTAATTTTATTGATGTTTGAATTAATAATATTAGATATCTTTGAGTATTAATGATTTTAACTACATAAATACATATTATGATTAGTAAATATAATTAGCGAAAATCATTATTTACATTTAATGTATTAGTAGAATAATATTTTTATGCTACATGTTTTAAAAATATTTTTTCTAGGCTTATGGTTAACTAATATAGTAATCATCATCTTTAAATAGAAAGTTATAATAGAGAATATTGATCTAATATAGTAAGTTTGAACATCTAATATTTATCAAATACGAAGTATATTAGTAACTATAATAGATATCTACTTCTTAAATATTAAGTTTAATAATCACCACACATATATATATATATATATATATATATATATATATATATATATATATATATATATATATATATATATATATATATATATATATAATTGCTATATTTAACTAATAATATTAGCTTATATTAAACTAAATGATAATATATTTACTAATAATAGTTATTATTATGATTAACTAATAATATTAATAATAATAGTTAACATACATAGTCACTATTATAATTAACTAATAATAGTACTAATAGTAATATTTAATCTAATATAGTAACTATTATAATAAACTAATAATAGTAATAGCGATAGTTAACCTATATAGTAGTTATTATGATTAACTAATATTATTAATAGTAAATGAAGTATATATATTAACTATTATGATTAATTAATACTATTAATAGTAATAGTTAATATATATTAACTATTATGATTAACTAAATACTATTAATAGTAATGAATTAACATATATATGTGAACTATTATAGTTAACTTATAAAATTAATATTATTAGTTAACTTATATAATAACTATTATAGTTAACTAATACTATTAATAGTAATAGTTAACTATAATAGTTATTATATAAGCTAACTAATACTATTAATATTTATAGTTAACATATACAATAACTATTATAGTTAATTAATATAATTAATAGTATAAGTTAACTTATATAATAACTATTATAGTTAACTAATACTATTAGTAGTTAATAGTTAACCTATATAATAACTATTATTATCAAGACTAATAGCATTAGTTAATAAGTTTAGAATACCAAAAGTCATATAGATTTTGAGATAATTGACGAGGTGGCTTCTCCATAAGCAAATTTTTTTATCGAAACATGTCCACATGGCAAATTCATAAAGCATTCTCACCAACTTTAATATATATATATATATATATATATATATATATGTAACGACCCCAACCCTAAAGACTAATTTTAAATATTATATTATATGCTTCAAATATTTATGTTGACTTATGTGTTCAATTATGTCTTTAAAATTTTTAATTTAAGATAATTTGGGTGAGAAGTAAATTTAGAATCCTTTATGAATTTATTAGACATTAAATAAGAACCTTGAAGAAATAATAAAAATGAAAATAGGATAAATAGTGAGAGGAGGTTAAAATGAGTAGAATAAATATTTAGGGGGAATGATTTAATTTGTTGTTGAAAGCACTTTAGAAGAGGGGGCCAATTCCTCTTCACTCCAAATCCCCCTGCAAGTGTTTCCCTCTCCTCTCCCCCATACTCCTCCATCCGGCCCCCCCTTCTCCATCATCCTCCTCTTACTCCTCTTCTTCCTCCTCCTTCATTCATTCATCCCACATTTTCCTAGCAAGCATAGAAAGCTCCACAGCCCCTTTTCCCCAAGCTTTGAATGCCAAGCTACTTCTTCTCCAAATTCAAATCTAAGGGCATTTTTGAAGTGGAATCACCTTGGAGAATTCATCTAGCTAGAAAGATCAACCTTCCTTTTCAAAACCCTAAGGTGAGTTATTATGACTTCCCTTCTTTGTATGCTCATGAATGATTTAATGTTGTGATTGTTTTATAATGGTTGTTTGATACCTAGGGAACCTTCTTGGAGCTTGGGAAAATGGGTTAATGTTAGAGAATGATGTCTTGGTTCATAGTAGTTGATCAAGGGTATAAGGAAATGGGTGGAATTTGGTTTGGATTAAGTTAGAGTTTAACTTGAAATATGTTAATGAGATGGGTTGGAATTCTTGTGGTGAGAAATCTAAATCTATATTACTTGGTTTTGGAATTTACATGTTTGTTTGGGATTTGGTGAAATGAAGGTGTTCTTGGGTGTTCTTGAATAATCAATGGTAGAGGGAAGGAAGAACTAGGGTTAAAGGGGTTAAAAACCTAAGTTTGGGGTGGCGAGGGAGGCTTGGGCGGTCGCCCGAGGGGGCTGACGGCCGCCCATCTTGCGCGAAACTCACATTTCCTTGAAAACCCTCTTGGGCGGTCGCCCAAGAGGTTTGGGCAGTCGCCCAAGACCCCGTAAATCCTAACTTCAATTACGAACCGAATTCGTTTAGCAATCTTGTGATGGTCATAACTTAATCATATTAGATCGGAATTGGATGGTTCTTGGGTCTAAATTGGGTGTTTTTCTGAGTACTTTCTGAATGTGATGGTTTCATAGCTAAAGAAGTTATCCTTATGTCCCAAAAATCTGATTTGGTTACAGCGAGGTAGTATTGTACGTTAGAAGTTGAGTGGAAATTGAATAAATCATAGTTAATTCATACGGACTCGAAATTGGATGGTTCAAGAGTCCAAATTGAGTATCTTTAGGTGATCTCTCAAATGGAATTGGTTTTATAAACTAAATATGTAATGATCATTTCCTGATATTCTATTTTACCATGTGACTATATTGTTTATCCCACTTTGTGGATTATTTGGCAAGTGTTATGTGGCTTCCCAAGTGTGGAATATTTGACAAGTTGTTATGTTATCCCAATGTGTGGATATGTTTACTATGTAGTTGTATGGTTATTCCATTTGTGAATTTATTTGTTATCATTCATATTTGTTGATGATACTATGCGTAGTGTATTACTTAAATGTTGCATTATGGCATTGATTGGCATGAGTATATTTTACCATGTGGTTATATTGCTATCCCGTTTGTGGATCATATTTCAAGTATCTATTATGTGCTTGATCGTGTTGATATTTTATGTGAATGGGGGGTATAATGGATTTCAATCAGTTATTGATTTGTTATACAAGTGATTGAAGATTCATCATACTGTGACCTCTCCCCCTCTGCGGCCGCGGGCGGGGTTCGAAGCTTACATGGATATGTGCGGTCGGTTCATAGGAATGCGATGTCTTATATTTTCCACTGGAAAACGGGTTTTATAAGATGTGAATATGCCTAAGAGTTCACGGAGATGAGTTATAAGCATAAGCGTCTCGGTTACATGGTATGGGATCTGGTGAATATGCATTCACGAGATGTAGTGGAGTATTGATACCCACGGTTATACGACTTATTGTTCGAGACGGGAAAGGTAAACCAAGGTAACGGAATGTGTTTACCGCTCTCTAGTGTGTTATGTGCTACCATGCTATGTGTTGCACTTTGTTTGGCATCTTCTTTGCATATCATAATAGCTCATTGAGATTTATTCTCACCCCTCTCCCTTTCTTGTTTTAGATCCCGAGACGGGTGGACCGACCGAGTCAGGGCGGAAAGGAGTTAGAAGTGGTATTTTGGGAATTGTCGGGTTATGTTTAGATTGGGTAGAAAGTGTGTGTTAGCATAATTCTTTTAAAGGGTTGTATTCATAAACTTTAATTCCATATTATATTCGATATCTTTTGTAACTAAAAACAGTTTATTATTTTCATGGTTGGTCAACTTTTCCTCCGAGGGTGGAATGAGTAGAATTATTTTGAAATGGTTGTGTTTATGTTTGGAAGTTAAATCAAAGTTTTTAAAGTATTAGGAGATTTGGGTTAGTTTGAGGACGCTCCGGCTCGGGACACGTGTAGGTTCCGGGTCGGGGTCCTCAGCGGTTGGTATCGAGCTCGGTTAGAGTTCTCGGGTAGAGTCTGGCGAGTGAGAGTGTGCGATAACTTACGTCGAGAGTTTAATGCGGGAATTTGTTCAAAGGCGAGGAAATGATATTGATCGACCAAGGAATCAAGGAAGGGTGAGTTATGGAAAGATAGATTTCCCCCTCATTTGAGGTATTTTACTGTCTCGGGAGTTAGGATTCATACTTTTATAAATCCTCGTTCATACGCTCTCTTGTGGCATTACATTCATCTTTATTTGCATAATTGGCCTAAGAGTTACCTTATGTCTTGGAGGTTCTACTCAGGTAAATTCGTACCTCGAATCATCCTTAATTATCTTGGTAGTTGTGATTAAGTGGGCATGTATTGCCGGTGGATTTGGTCGAGTTACCAATCCGTGAATCATCGTTATATTAACCTTGAATTATTTGAGTAGTTGTTGTGTTCGAGGAGGGCTGTCGCAAGGAGCGAGTCTCCTTACCTACGTTTGATTTACCTCCATGTGTAGTGGAGGCGGATAAATTATTAATTCTTTGTTATGTCACATATGCGTAAATGTCGAAAGTATGGCCTAAGGAATGTGAAGGTTATTTGAGTTGTGTGTTATCTTGATTTAAAAGAACCTTGAGTTCTCTCATGAGCGGTGGTAAATGAATTAGTGAACTCTTAGTTTAGAGCTGGTCTATGGCCTATTAAGAGTGGTTTATGGTTGTATAACTGCGTAAGTATTGATACGGTGGTGTCTCGTGGTGGAGACTAGATATATGAGACTAGTATTGAAAGTGATAGTCTAAGTGAGATTATATGAGTATAAAATATCGCGAGTAAGAGATCTTATGGAACTAATATATCTTTGCCTTAGGTGCTATAAGTATTCTCTAAGGAGAGATTGATCGAATTTTGGCTACTAAATTGAATAGGAAATCGAGATATTTTGTAAGTAATATCACCCTATAAGTTGACTAAGTGGTGTTTTTCAAGTGAGTTTCAAAAAGGGGTTTTCATCGGGTATCATACCGGGATATTGAAGGTGAGTAGAGATAAGTCACTATTTTGGTATTCGGATCCCTAGATAGAGTATACAAATTGGGATGATGGAATTGATGATTCAACTTAAGAAATTAATTGATAAAGAAGATAACTAGCTTAGCGACTCTCGGTAAGGATAAATTGTTCTTGTATTTAGAAAAGATGATACTTGGTGGTTATTCATAGATTAGAGAGATCTCAAATAGGTAAGCTGTGAAGAATAAGTATTCGTTATCCCTTGTTGATGATTTGTAGGGTGATTTGAGAAACTAGTAGGATTGCCAAATGGTTATTAGTCGAAATTTTCGGAGTGTTACGATTGTAGAGAATAATTGTTGTAAGGATGTACTTAAGACAACATTTGTATCTAGTATGACCGTTTTAGTGCAGGGTGGTGTGTTGGTTATGGAGAAGTAAATAGGGTAAATATGAAGAAGTGTAATAGATGTAGTTATTGGTGACTTATAGGATCAACTTCGGGAATTGATAATATATGTATACGGATTGTTTTGAGAGACGATTATCATTAGTTGAGTAAATAAAATGAGGATGGTTTCACCTATAGGTTGACTTAGTTGCGTGACTCATATGAGGAATTAGTGTGGTGTTCGGTAGGTATTGGCGTTATGTGAATTTTTAGTTGTTGATGGTTATCGAGAGGTAAGTTAGTTACGAGTACTATTAAGGTGTAATCGCAATTTGAGGATGATTTACTTAGTTATAATCTTAAGGATTGTTTTAAGTGTTATTTATCGGGATAATATTAGTATCGCAAGATTTTGTTTTCTTATAAAGAATTTAACTAAGTATAAATATTATGAGTGGTGGCTATACTATAAATAGAGGTCGAACAAGTATGTCATGTTAAAAATTGTTTTAAATGTGTTTTAGAACTTGAGATTTTATATTGGACATACGTGTGAGTATTTGTGCCACTTCGGGGATAGTATGATTTAATAAGGTCGATGATCGAGTCCTTGGTGTGCATTAAAAATGCATGAGTAATTTAATTATCTACCCTTTGGTATGGGACGGTTGTAGATAATTAGATCACTCAAGTTATTTTGTTAACGTATCAAAAAATTTTAAAGATTTCTTAAAGATTTTGAATGGTTTAGTTAATTAAAGCTGGTATGGGGCAGTTTTAAATAAATAAACCCTTCGAGTCTCGCTAGATCTCTTTTTGTCTATCCTTTGGTATCCTAAAGATGTAATTTGTGCGAAGCTCGTAGGAAGGCAACTTATTTTCCCTATAGCGATTAATTGTATTAAAAGTAGTGATCAGAAATAATTGATGAATTGTGGAGTTATTAATGTGGAAGTCATTTGTAGACTTGGTTTTGTATTGGAGTTGGATCGGCTCCGTTGTGGGCGGCCAACCTTTTGAGTTGAATAATTATACATCACTGGACCTGAACATAATTGGAACTTTGAATGGTGATAATAGAATGTTGAAGTTAGAAGATTTATTAAAATACTTAGAGTTCTAGGTTGAACTTAAGAGTATTATAACGATGGGTTTTGTGATTGAGTTACCTTGGAAGTAAAAAGGAGTAGGTTGTTATTTATAGAAGATTGATTGTATTTTCTACTCATTGTATATGTTTATAGTGATGCGGTTCTTTGATCAAGTCTCATTTATGTTAGGGGATCGTTTAGTGGTATAAACCCCATAGTATTAAATGGATTGGATAGACATCAATTGGAAAGGATCATTTTAGAATGTATGGATGCTATTAAGTTTGACCTTGCAAAAATTTGAGGGATAATTACGTATTGTTGAGGTTATGCTACGGGCGGTACAATGGAAGTTAGTGGTCGATAGGACTTATGGTTCCGGAGGTTGAGTGCGTATAATAGCGGTTATCCTTCTAGCATTTAGACAAAACCTTATGAGGTGTGGTTCGGGAAGAAAATATCGATCTCTAAATTGTTGGGGTGATTTGACTTAAGGCAGACTTAGATCATCTTATAGAGTATTTGAAATTTAATTGTAATATCGTAATGTATTGGGTAACATAAGATGTAATACTTTTCATTTAAATATACTTTCTTTGAGGTCGTGAAAATTCGGGTTAGCAATAATGGTATGGTATTCTCGGAGTATCAAGTTGTTTATAACACATTATTAATGAAATTAGAATCTTGGAAAGAATCATAGCATTGATGAGACTAATTGGGAATTGAAGTCTTAGAGTATTTAAGTTGTGAAAATGTATAGTAGAATCATGCCTTTGAGAAGTCTAATTGAAAATGTTAAGCTAGAATGTGTGAAAGGTAACCTTTGCTATTTGAACCTTAGGGTAAGTGACAGTCAAATTCGGGACGAATTTTCTTTAAGGGAGTGAGTGTAACGACCCCAACCCTAGGCACTAATTTTAAATATTATATTATATGCTTCAAATATTTATGTTGACTTATGTGTTCAATTATGTCTTTAAAATTTTTAATTTAAGATAATTTGGGTGAGAAGTAAATTTAGAATCCTTTATGAATTTATTAGACATTAAATAAGAACCTTGAAGAAATAATAAAAATGAAAATAGGATAAATAGTGAGAGGAGGTTAAAATGAGTAGAATAAATATTTAGGGGAATGATTTAATTTGTTGTTGAAAGCCTTTAGAAGAGGGGGCGAATTCCCTCTTCCTCCAAATCCCAAGTGTTTCCCTCTCCTCTCCCCCATACTCCCTCCATCCGGCCCCCCCCTTCTTCATCCTCCTCACTCCTCTTCTTCCTCCTCCTTCATTCATTCATCCCACATTTTCCTAGAGAAGCTCCATGGAAGCCCCTTTTCCCCAAGCTTTGAATGCCAAGCTACTTCTTCTCCAAATTCAAATCTAAGGGCATTTTTGAAGTGGAATCACCTAGGAGAATTCATCAAGCTAGAAAGATCAACCTTCCCTTTTCAAAACCCTAAGGTGAGTTATTATGACTTCTTCTTTGTATGCTTTCATGAATGATTTAATGTTGTGATTGTTTTATAATGGTTGTTTGATACAGGAACCTTCTTGGAGCTTGGGAAAATGGGTTAATGTTAGAGAATGATGTCTTGGTTCATAGTAGTTGATCAAGGGTATAAGGAAATGTGTTTGGTTGGATTAAGAGAGTTTAACTTGAAATATGTTAATGAGATGGAGTTGGAATTCTTGTGGTGAGAAATCTAAATCTATATTACTTGGTTTTGGAATTTACGTGTTTGTTTGGGATTTGGTGAAATGAAGGTGTTCTTGGGTGTTGCTTGAATAATCAATGGTAGAGGGAAGGAAGAACTAGGGTTAAAGGGGTTAAAAACCTAAGTTTGGGCTGGCGGGAGGCTTGGGCGGTCGCCCGAGGGAGCTGAGCGGCCGCCCATCTTGCGAGAAACTCACATTTCCTTGAAAACCCTCTTGGGCGGTCGCCCAAGAGGTTTGAGCAGTCGCCAAGACCCCAGAAATCCTAACTTCAATTACGAACTGGGAATTCGTTTAGCAATCTTGTGATGGTATTAAGCTTAATCATATTAAATCGAATTGGATGGTTCTTGGAGTCTAAATTGGGTGTTTTCTGAGTACTTTCTGAATGTGATGGTTTCATAGCTAAAGAAGTTATCCTTATGTCCCAAAAATCTGATTTGGTTACAGCAGGTAGTATTGTACGTTAGAAGTTGAGTGGAAATTGAATAAATCATAGTTAATTCATACGGACTCGAAATTGGATGGTTCAAGAGTCCAAATTGAGTATTTTTAGGTGATCTCTCAAATGGAATTGGTTTTATAAACTAAATATGTAATGATCATTTCCTGATATTCTATTTTCTGAATGTACTATATTGTTTATCCCCTTTGTGGATTATTTGCTTAAGTGTTATGTGGCTTCCCAAGTGTGGAATATTTGACAAGTTGTTATGTTATCCCAATGTGTGGATATGTTTACTATGTAGTTGTATGGTTATTCCATTTGTGAATTTATTTGTTATCATTCATATTTGTTGATGATACTATGCATAGTGTATTACTTAAATGTTGCATTATGGCATTGATTGGCATGAGTATATTTTACCATGTGGTTATATTGCTATCCCGTTTGTGGATCATATTTCAAGTATCTATTATGTGCTTGATCGTGTTGATATTTTATGTGAATGGGGGTATAATGGATTTCAATCGGTTTATTGATTTGTTCTCTAAGTGATTGAAGATTCATCATACACTGTGACCTCTCCCCTGCTGCGGCCGCGGGCGGGGTTCGGCCACATGGATATGTGCGGTCGGTTCTTTAGGAATGCGTGTCTTATATTTTCCCTGGAAAACGGGTTTTATAAGATGTGAATATGCCTAGCGGTTCACGGAGATGAGTTATAAGCATAAGCTGTCTCGGTTACATGGTATGGGATACAGTGAATATGCATTCGCGAGATGTAGTGGAGTATTGATACCCACGGTTATACGACTTATTGTTCGGACGGGAAAGGTAAACCAAGGTAACGGAATGTGTTTACCGCTCTCCTAGTGTGTTATGTGCTACCGTACTATGTGTTTGCACTTTGTTTGGCATCTTCTTTGCATATCATAATAGCTCATTGAGATTTATTCTCACCCCTCTCCCTTTCTTGTTTTAGATCCCTGAGACGGGTGGGCCGACCGAGTCGGGGCGGAAAGGAGTTAGAAGTGGTATTTTGGGAATTGTCGGGTTATGTTTAGATTGGGTAGAAAGTGTGTGTTAGCATAATTCTTTTAAAGGGTTGTATTCATTAAACTTTAATTCCATATTATATTCGATATCTTTTGTAACTAAGCAGTTTATTATTTTCATGGTTGGTCAACTTTTCCTCCGGGGTGGAATGAGTAGAATTATTTTGAAATGGTTGTGTTTATGTTTGGAAGTTAAATCAAAGTTTTTTAAAGTATTAGGAGATTTGGGTTAGTTTGAGGACGCTCCGGCTCGGGACACGTGTAGAGTTCGGGTCGGGGTCCTCATGATATATATATATATATATATATATATATATATATATATATTATAAATGGAAGCGGTCTTGGCTTAGCATGAACGGTGCCACTTGCCGACTTTACCATTTTGCCCTCACTATTTTTGTTTTTTCC